>JASDQU011375301.1:11221-31703 GCA_032191745.1 Picea mariana | reverse complement strand
AGCTAATGGAACAGTGGAGTCGTTCAACAAGATTTTGGAAAGAGGACTGAAAAAGGTGTGTTGAGAAAACAAGGAGGACTGGGATGATAGAGTTCCATCACTCTTATGGGCTTATAGGACTACTACAAAGAATATGAACAAATATACCCCATTTCAGTTGGCCTACAGTAAGGAATTTGTTGTACCTACCGAGTTTATCATCCCTAGTCTCTATATAGCACATGCTACTCATAAAACGAATGGTGAATCAATTGCACAAAGGATTACAGACTTGTAGTAACTTAAGGAAGTAAGCTTCTTAGCCAATTTTCAGCAGTTAGTGGAAAAATCTAGGTAGAAATCTTGGCATGACAGACACATTAAGTCCAATAGGTTTACACAAGGGGATAAGGTACTCATGTATGACAGTCATTATCAGAAACATCTAGGAAAGTTGTGCATGCATTGGTTAGGTCCATTCCTAGTTTCTAAAATTCGACGGTCTGGTGTAGTCAATCTTGTGCAACTAGATGGTGTCCTTCGACCAAGTTGGGTGAATGGTGCACACCTGAAGCCCTACATTTCCCACACTTAACAGAGGGATGGTTTATCCCATCCAAGGGATATTGTACAATAGTTATACTTTGCTTATCTGTCGAAATGTTTTTTTTAGTAGATGTAATAACGTCGAAGTGTGCTTAGTGGCATGGTGACATATGTTTATCAATTTAATTGTTGGGTATTTTAAGACATGCTTACTCAGCAACGTGTTTTCAGATGAGACATCGATCCACTCAATCATACACATAAATCCATAGATGAATCACATTGTGGTCTGGGGGATCAAATATGAAATATATTAATGGCTAAGCACTAATCACATCACATCTAGTTCTAACCCTTAGGTTAACCACCGAAAACTATCAAAATTCTATGTCAAGTCTTAAAAATTCCCTGTACACGTAGATTATGTCGATATTCCTTCCACAATTCTCAACCGTTAAAATGGTAAGTCCCTCATGTCGACCATGTGTTGGTCAGGCCATAGATTAAAGTCATGATCCATTTAGAGATTTTACCCCATTATCAGTCCCATCAGACATTTGCGCCATAGATTTCATTACTGGCTTAATTACTCAATCAATTATTACCAATTATTGGTTCACCTCGTTACCTCATCTATAAAATCTCACAAGCTTATTGTGAACAAAACACTATTAACTTAGTCGCCTTCTATCCTTGGGTTTCATGCACCCTAGTACATTATGAGAATCCTCTTGTCCCCCAATTTATTCTATTTAATATCTCTCCATATTTAAAATGCCAAGAATAGTGGGAGGATGAAGCTCAGTCTTGAAAGAAGTAATCCCAGTTGAGCCCGATGATCTCAGAATCGAGGTGTTGGGTGATTTCAAAGGGAAGGCCAAGAAAGAGAAAATCCTTGACCTTGATCTGACAGATAAGACATTATTCCCATAAATGAATACCGATGTGTTATGGGATATGGGTTACGAGTCAAAGAGGGAGGTGAAATTCATCCCAAAGCCCAACTTTCTTAACCTTCTCAACTCCATTATCATACACCTCCGATATCTACCAATGTCCTGGAAAAATGGTGAAGTTGTGCGATGCACTTAGTTCCTGATAAGAAGAGTGCATGACAAGATTTTATGGATTGAAAGGAGATATCCCATCCATGTAGAGGATATCCATCAACTCACATGATTGTTATTGGAAGGAGAGGATGTATCTAAAGGATTCCAAGGGCCGATAAAGTGCGACAAAAATAAGGTTGAAATTAGCATGTATGAATGATTCCATACCCATCGTGGGGGTCATACAACGAAAATTGACCAAATTTTCCCAGAAATGACAAGAACGACCTAATATGTAATTGCTAACAAGTCCATGCGCTCATATTACAAGGTTGAATGCACATTGGATTCTTTTTTAGTAGCATACTTATGCGCAAACAATGCAGTCTTTAACTAGTGTAGTTATATGCTAGAGTAATTCCTCATTTCTTGTAAGGAAGTTCAGGATAAGGGTGGCACCTTCACGTATGGATACCTTCTTATAGCCTTTTCAATGTTGAAGCGACAACCACCTAATGGCATACATCTAGCACTTGCAGACAAGGGGTGCCTCACAAAGATGTTTGAACATTGGCATGCAAGGTCAGACTCTGAGAATATGGAATTCAATAATGTTGCATTCCTGAAGTGGTATAATCAGTTGATTGATGCCACCCAAAGGATGTGCATACCACAGGAACTGTTGAACTCGAACACAATAAATATCTAATTCTCCTTGAATCCTCACCATAATTTTGTCTCGCCAAGGAATACAAAGTCCTCCGATTTCCACACGAGTCCATTAATGTTCTATTTGGATGAAGAAATATTGGACAAAGAGGTTATGTCATGGTCGGGAGTTAAACGCAACCCGCACAAGTAGGGAATGCATTACCTTTTTTCACCAAATCTTTTGAAGAAGAATATTTTAGCAGGCGAAGTAGGGTCAACTTCAGGAAAAGTAGAGTTGTTGCCTAAGACTCGAATGCCATTAGACACAAAAGAACAAGAAGAACACCAGCTGCAACATCCCAAAAGGACCTTACCAGAATGCCCCAATATTGTGAATGAGGTGGTACTCTCAGGTAAGATCATCAATGACATCTTAGCTATTACGTTTACACGTGAGGTTCCTACTAAAAATCCCAAAACTAATTTTTCCCCTATAGTCATACCAACCCAAGTCATAAACCCTCAACCCATATCTAGTGCTCTACTTGTCACCCAAGAAACCACTCCTGTTTCCCATAATGTTATTCATATTGTTGATGACCCTAAGCTAGATCCTAGCACATATTCCACCATAATTTCCGAGCAAGACCCAGGACCACCATACAAGGACACCACAATCCCACTATCACCCAACTCACCAAAACCCATGAAACTAGACATACCATAAAACCTTGGGAACCTTGGAGATGATCTCCTATCCGCTGCTACTACGCAGAGCCAATCAAATGTTCCAGAAATGTCCACCTCAATCACTCTTCCCTCTACGAAGAGCCAAAAATCAACAATTCCATAAATCGCCCAATTCCCACATGTCCTACTCCCGGGTTCCGAGTCTCCAAAATTAGAGACTCTCAATGAGGTTCCACTGGGTCGGGATGAGATCCCAAAAGTTCCACTCACAACAAGGACAACAACTCAACAAGATCTAGAGTCTCAAGTATCATATGAGACTTATTCAGGATAGAGCACAATTTTGTTGAAATAGAAGTTAGAGCTAGTACTCCAAGATCCACAAAAATTCTCAGAACTGTTATAGCTCTGCTTGGGACAGATGAAAGTTATCCCTTTTTCTTTCGATGTTCATGAAGAAAACACTATCCCAACAATTGCGGGGACCATCACTGGGAGAARAAGAGTTTGATATACCCTTAGAAAAATCCATGGCCARCAGGCTTCCACTTCAAATTAGATTCTTTTTGGAAGCTACAGTCACATCTAGTGAGCTAGCTCACTTGYCGACACCACAGCTAGTAGGCTTGATTAGATCCTCTAATAATCACTTGGAGCAACAAATTCAACAAGCCGAAAAACAAGATGAATTTTGGAGATAGGAAGGGATGATGGAAAAAAMAAAATGAATGCATGAGAAATATTTAAAACTCCATGCGGAGCAGCAAATGGAGAAAATGAAGGAATAATTAACATAGGTATGGCCAATTTTCAGGAAAGCAACACCTCAACTGCCAAAGTTCAACACAATTGAAGAGCTAGAGAAKTAKCTTGGATTAGTCTAGGAAGCATGGGAGTGTTGATGTTTACAGTTGTGTGAGACATCCTCTAGGACACAAAATGAGTGAGCCGACCTGAGAGAGATMTCGTGATTTGGGTGTGCCCATGAGATGGGTGTGTGGTTCCTATCTGAGACAGAGATGGAACGTTGTGCCCCTATGTGAGGTGGTGAAGTCCATGAGCTGGGTGAGTGGTTCCTCTCTGAGATGGAGATGGAATGTTTTGCACCCCTGTGTAGGGAATCCCATGAGCTGAGTGTGTGGTTCCTCTCTGAGATAGATATGGAATGTTGTGTTACCCTGTGTGGAAAATCCCATGTGTTGGGTGTATCGTTCTGAGATAGAGATGAAACGATGTACTAGCCTCCTCTGTGCAGAGAGTTGAGATGATGTGATACTCCAAATGATTCTCCTATGAGACGAAGTGAGAAAGATATTTGTTGAGTTGGACATGCATGTGGTTGATCACAAGTGAATGTGATCCTAGTGGTTGAGCACTGGTGAGTGTGGTCCTCTCGTGAGACGCAGTGAGATAGAGATGTGGAAATCCTTTTGGCTAAGCACATATGGATTTTACCCTAGTGGCTAAGAATTAGTGGGTGTATGATATTCCTTGCTATATTGTACAAGAGTCAAAATTACCTGTAACCTTATTTGTGATGTAAAGGGTACAGGCCGACCCCACCATAAAGTGAAAGATAATTAATATAAAAGATAATTAATGTAAAAGATAATTAATATGCTAGTTATTAATTATATTTTGATTTATTGAGGTCAGACCTGTTGTGCCAATAGACACCACTATTCATAGGTTCAGTATAATATAAGTAAAGGTAAATTCCCCATTGAGGAATCATATCACAAGTGTGAGTTTGGAAATTTCAGCAAGTACTTACTTCTTGGGAAAAGTACGCACCTATCTTGGGTGCTATTCTTCTAGGGTTTGTGAGCACCCTTTTGTATGATAGGTTTTTATCATGGTGGAGATATTTCTATTGAATAATATAGCATAGGATTGGTTGGGTTTTCTTCCCTTGTTGAGAAGGGTTTCCCATGATACTTCTTGTGTACTTGTGCATGGTGTTTCTTCTTGTGATCTTGGTTATTGCAACATATTGTTTATGGTTTAAGTAAAATGCTAAAAATGGAATGAACTTCATGCTTAAGACTAGATTATTGAAAAAATAAACATGGTTTCAGAGCATAGGTCTTGAAGAACCCATTGCACAAGAAAATTTCAGTGATCCTCTCTCTTCTGCAAAACCGTACGACCCTCCTAGGGTTTCCAGAAAATCTATGTGGCCTACCTTTATAAGGGGTTTGAGCACTTGTCAATTGGACATTGGGGATAAAAAGTATATACGAGTGTATGCCCTCCTCCAGTGCACCTCCAACAGGCTTCATATTGCATTCTTGAGTATTTTGAATTTTTGGCCCTAGGGTTTCTAGGGTTTCGCTAATTTCTGCAGAAATTTCAGAATTAGGGTTTCTGCAAACTCATTGAAGGAGATCTTCAGTTCACCAGTGCTCTCCTATATTTCAAAGGATTATTGTTGGAAGTCATAAGTCCAACAAAAACTAAAAGTTCTAGCCTAGCCTTGCCATTAGGTTTTCTATCCCAGTTGACAAGGGTTTGTGAAGAATCTAAAATTATGATGAACATAATCATGATGGAAGAAAAGCTTGGTGGATCAAGAAAAATCAGTTCTTGGAAGCCAAGAATTCAAGGAGATGAAGATATAAACATATTAGCACTCTTAGTTATGGTTCCTACCAATGATAATACTTGGTTAATTGACAATGGTGCCTCCAGGCACATGACCAATTTTAGAGACCAGCTAACAAATTTTGATAAGAAAGAGACACATCTGCATGTTGTCCTTGGGGATGATGCCAGATATAATGTGAAAGGGGTTAGAACTTCTACCTTTCAACTAGATTCAAATATGCAACTTCAACTAAGAGAAGTACTATATGTACATGGAATGAAGAGGAATGATCCAAAATGGATCTAAGAAGGCCTAAAAATCAAAGTTCTCTGAATCAAACGAAACCAACGCCATTGTGTTCATATCATTACATCGATTATGGCCATATAATATTTTCCTCAAACAAACACTGTATGTGAAATTTATTGTGTTTTGACCAAATTCCCAAACATGCAAAAAATCAACTAGTCAAAGTCAACAGTCAAAGTCAACATTGACGTCAGCAGTAGGATAGGTGATGTCAGCATGACATCATGATGACATCATCATGCTAACATGGCATAACCAATAGGTGACACATGTCACTCAAATTCGACATTTTTGGGCTGAGTTGGCACATGTACGGATGACATGTGGCAGTCCATACATGATGTGTCCCAATGGCAGGTTGACACATGGTAGTATAGATGAAAGATGGGATGTACGGATGCTGAAGTGGCAGGGTGAATGTGCAGTACAGACATGATGTGGTTGTACGAAAGCTGACATGGAAACTTACTGGGTTGTATGACAATGATGTGTCTTGCTGACTGTACAATGACAATGTTGGTGACTAGACAGTGTGGGCCAATCCCAAGGTGACACGTGGCCCAATCACAGGATCCCATGTAGAACCCTGGAATTTTCTAAGGATGGCTAGTTTATAAATTTGTTGTCACTCTGGGGGAATCGAATCCGTGACCTCCATGGGCGCCAACGACTTCAGGTAAAGGTGCTAATCGTTCGGGATAGTATGTTTCTTGTTATGACATCTGGCATATACACCTTTTGAGTTAGTGTTGGTGCATAGTTTTGGATAAGCCTCGGTCGGTGGGGTCCATCCCCGACCGACTAGGGGCTACAACCGTTGCAGGTGCATGGAGACTTAGGGCGCGACCATATGGCCCAAGCCATAAGACTGGGAGCAAAGACCGGAGGGGCCAATGTGCTAGGACTAGCCCAAGAACACATGGCCATGCCCCATGCAACCAAGATCCAGGAAAAAATGGGTTGCATGCTTGAATTTTTCCAAATTTTGGTTTTTAACCTTTGTATATAACTTTTATGTTGATTTTTGCCTATTTGTAATGGATTTTGGCCAGGTTTAGGAGATCTCGAGCCTGATTTGAGGCCAGATCTTGGGAGGAAGTTGGGAGGATGATGCCCAATTCAAATATATATAAACCAGAGATTCTTTGCATCCTTAGATAGGTTTAGAAGAGGATAAATGTTGTAGAATGGTGAAGCCAAAGTCATTTTTTATGCAGGGAAGCCATTGAGGAGAGGAACTTTGCGGGCCAATTCTGGGATCTTCGCTCAACTGTTTTTAGTGTCGTCAGTTGTGTTTGGTTCTTGAGGTCGAGAAGAAAAAAGACATACCATATTGCAATCCAATTGACACTTTTCTAATGTATGTTTGAAGCATTTAAGAGAAATAAGAAAAACCTCACCCACTGAGACAAAGGCCCGAAGACATAGGTAATCTTGCCAAACTCCATTATCAACTTTGTTGTTATGGTTTGTACATTCTTTGTGCTTACTTTTAGATATGAATTTATTATTATGTCTTCCATGTTATATCATTAATTTCTTCCTCTTTCTTCAATTCCTAAATGGTTAATGAACTCATGTTTTAAAACTTAACCATAGTCTTAAAAGATCATTTTGGATCAAGTGGTATCAGAGCAGGTTGATGGTTGGTTTTTGAGTTTGCATGATTACCAGGGAAAAGTTGAATCGTGGTGAAGGCGATATTGTTGAAGAGAATTCTGATATTGGATCAAGAAAGAGGACTTCTCAAAGTGAGAATATGACATCAGAAGAGGGAATTTCTCATAATGAGATATAGTTTCAAAAGAGCTTCTTTGCCATGTAGGAGATGGTAAAGGTTTTATATGATGATTATTTGGACCAGAAGAGGCCAATTCTATTCAAAAGACAAAAGTGAAGAAGGAGAGGATCCTTCTAAACCTCCTCCTTCAACTTCTTCTTCTCCATCAACTTAGTCTTCTTCAAGTACAAGTTCCAAATCCACCGCAAGAAAACATTCCCATAAACATAAGCATGATATGCCTTTACTTAAGCTTGATGTGAAGTTTGAATTAACCATGTATGATGGTTAAGTCGATGCATAGAGGCTTAATAAAATTTTTAGAAAGATGGAAGTTTATTGTAGTGTGCAACAAATCAAGGATGAAGAAACTCAAATCAAATTGGCATCGCTTCGACTTGTAGGCAGAACACTCATCTGGTGGAAAAGCAAGTTGTGAAATGGCACACAACAAGTGGTTAATGTATTTCCATCATGGCAAGGTTTTGTTTCCGAACTTAAAAATAAATTTGATCCTTTGGGTTATAAAGAGAAGTCTTTAATTGAATGGAAAGGTCTTAAACTAAGAAGGGGAAAAACAGTGGAAGAATACACAAATGAATTTCGTAAGATGGAATTAATGTTAGACATTCCATTACATACCCAAGAAACTCTTATGAAGTATATAGGAGGTTTACCTGCACATATTTGTAACATTGTATTTATGTTTGGACCTACTAATCTTGATGAGGTTTTTGTTCAAGCAACAGACATTCAGGTAGGTAAAACATGAGTTGGTGTATTAGGCGAATCGTCTTCAAGAAAAGATGACAAAAGGAAGGGGAATGGAAAGAAAGAGAATTAAATTAAAAGAAGGGAAGAGAAGATCTCTTCCAAGAATTGTAAGAAAGAAGGGCATGATGATGACCATTGTTGGAAATTTCACCTAGAGAAGAGAACAAAGTGTTTCAAAGAAAGGAAATAGAGGAAAAAAGTTGCCACAACATCATAGCCAATAGACTTGGGATCAGATTCGGGTGATGAGTCTAAAATCCCAGCAGTTGGTTTGATAGGTAAAATTGGTGATGGATATGATTCTAGAAGTAAATTGTTTCATATAAGGGTCATAATGAATCATACTAAGTTCGACACAGTGATAGATAATGGATCTCAATCTAACTTGATTTTAGAGGAAGTGGTTAGACAATTGGGATTAAACACTCAGATGCATCATAAACCTTAATCACTTAAAAGGATAACAAACAATCATAAATTTCACATAACAAAGAAATTCACTTTAAATTTTGCAATTTCATCAAAATGTGTGGATGAGGTAACATGTGAGGTGGTTCCACTCAGTGAATGTGGAATGGTTTTAGGCAGTCCTTATTTGTATGATCGAAAGAAATATTCTATAGGGAACATAATCAATATCACTTAATCAAAGAAGGAAATGAATATGTTGTACATGCTCATCACTTAAAATAAAATCAATCTCTTCAAACAATGGAACAATTAAGGAAGGAATCTTATGCAGGCAACACACCTATAATTATGCCAAATCAAGCAATTGATCTTAAGCATGAACATGAGATGATTGTAGAATGGAAGTTCAATCATACTTTACCTCAAGATAAGATAATGTCGTGCAAGTACTACAAACATATTAGCTCATTTGCAGTCATATTTTTTATGTTATCATTGCTAATGTTTTCAACATGGATGGTAGTGGCTTCAGTAAGATGTGAAAGAGTACAAGTGGCTAAAAATATGTTGTTAGTTGTCATGGTTGTTTTGCAATTGATATTGATGAGACAGGTGCACAGGACAGAGTTTAAAGACAGAGAACAAGTGGGGTGGCATATCCTGCACTTGATGACTGGTTAGTATCCCTTTGGAGGACCAAAATGTCTTAGTGGGGAGGTGTGATATAAAATGGATCCAGAAAGGCATAAAAATCAAATATCTCGGAATCAGATGAAACTAGGGCCATTGTGTCTTTCATGTCACATTGATTATGGCCATATAATTTTTTCCTCAAACGAACACCGTATGTGAAAGTTATCGTGTTCTGGCCAAATTCCCAAACAGGGAAAAATTCAACTGGTCAAAGTCAACAGTCAAAGTCAATGCGGATGTCACCAGTATGACAGGTGACATCAGCATGATGTCATGATGATGTCATCATGATGATGTGGCATCACCAACAGGTGACATGTGTCACTCAAATTCAACATTTTTGGGCTGAGTTGGCATCTGTATAGATTTGACACGTGGAACTGTACGGATGAAATGTGGCAGTTCGTACTTGACGTGGCCCAATGGCAAGATAACATGTGGCAATATGGATGACAGTTTGGATGTAAGGATGATGACATGGTAGGGTGATTGTGCAGTATGTACATGACGTGGCACAACATGTGGTTGTACGATAGGTGACTGGGCATGTGACGAAAGATGATGTGGAAGATGACTGTGCTGTACGATGATGACGTGGCTCACTAATTGTACGCTAATAGTGCTGGTGACTGGAAAGTACGGGCCAATCCTGAGGTGACACATTTCCCAATAACAAGGTGCCACATGGCACCAAAGAATTTTCTAAGGATAGCTAATTTAAAAATTTGTTATGACTCGGGGGGAATCGAACACGTGACCTCTGTGGGTGCCAA
This sequence comes from Picea mariana, assembly GCA_032191745.1. Lineage (NCBI taxonomy): Eukaryota > Viridiplantae > Streptophyta > Pinopsida > Pinales > Pinaceae > Picea > Picea mariana. Next base: position 21,461 of record JASDQU011375301.1, on the reverse strand, counting down.
CGACTTCAGAGAAAGGTGCTAACTATTCAGGCTAGTATGTTGCTTTGTATTCCATATGGAATATACACCTTTTGAATTAGCATTGGAACATAGTTCGGGATAATCCCTGGTCGACGGGGGCCATCCTTGACTGACAAGGGGATACAACAGTTGTAGGCATGTGGAGACATAGGGCGTGACCATATGGCCCAAGACATAAGACTAGGAGCAACGACCAGAGGGGCCAATGCACTAGGACTAGCTCGAGGACACATGGCCATGCCCCATGCAACCAGGATCCAGGAAAAAAGGGGTTGCGCACCAGAAGTTTTCCAAATTTGGGTTTTTAACTTTATTATATAATTTTTATGCTGATTTTAGCCTACCTGTAATGGAGTTTGGCCATTTTTGGGAGATATGGAGCCCGATTTGAGGCCATATTTTGGGAGGAAGTTGGGAGGATTATGCCCACTTCATATATATATATATATAAAACAAAGGTTCTTGGAAGCCTTAGACATGTTCAGAAGAGGATAAATGTTGTAGAATTGTGAAGCTAAAGTCATTTTTTATGCAAGGAAGCCATTGAGGAGAGGAAATTTGCGGGCCAATTCCGGGAGCTTCGCTCAACCATTTTTAGTGACATCAATTGTGTTGGGTTCTTGAGGTCGAGCAGAATAAAACCAAACTATCTTGTAATCCAATTGACACTTTTCTGTTGTACTTTGGAAGCATTGAAGAGAAATAAGAGATCCTCGCCCACTGAGACAATGTCCTGGAGACGTAGGAAATCTCGCCAAACTCCATTAACAACTTTGTTGTTATGGTTTGTTGATTCTTTGTGCTTACTTTTAGATCTAAAGTTCTTATTAAGGCTGCCATGTTATATCATTAATTTCTTCCTCTTTCTTCAATTCCTAAATGGTTAATGAAATCATGTTTTAAAACTTAACCATAGATTTAAAATATCATTTTGGATCAAGGAACCTATGTTGATTAATTGGGTTGGTTGTCATTGATGTCAACCCTTGAAAAAAGTCTGGTAGCAAATTTCAGTAGCACAAAGTTTTGGGTAATGGACCCAAGTTTGTTTGATGGATAATGGTATGATTTTTGATATATTTGTAGGCAAGACTATTCTAGATGGATAGTACATGTCATTCCATTTCCAGTGGTATATGGATTGTCACATAAATCCTCATGGTTAGAGAGTTATAGCCATGCGAAGTTGGAGAACAATCATGAGTCATCTAGAAGCCCCAAAAGGTCAAAGTAGTCAAAGTGTTTGCAAAGAAGAAATTATTTAAATAATAAAGTCAAGTGATGAGTGCACTATAAGTCAAAGAGGATGCAAAATAAATTATTTAAATGATAAAGTTAATGGAGAACTTACTAATTATGGAAAGAGGTTAAGTTAAGTGGACAAGTGGTTATAAGTGGGTTAATCCTAAAATAAGGAAAGTCTGTTAAGATGGTTAGAAGGTAACCCATTGAGTAAGCTACATAAAAGTATAAATAAGAGGCAAGGGTATCTAATTCAAATCATACTTGAATATCTATTTTTGTGAAAGGTTATTTGGGCAGGTATTATTGATAGAGAAAAATTGCAGCAGAAAAAGTGCGGCAGGAAAAGTGTGGCAGAAAAAGTGTTGCAGGAAAACTGCGGCAGAAAAAGTGCGACGGAAAATGTGCAGCAGAAAAAGTGTGGCAGAAAAAGTGTGACAGAAAAAGTGCAGCAGAAAAATTGTAGTAGAAAAAGTGCGGCAGGAAAAGTGCGGTAGAAAAAGTGTGGCAGGAAAAGTGCAGAAGAAAAAGTGCAGAAGGAAAAGTGCGGAAGGAAAAGTGCGACAGAAAAAGTGCAGCAAAAAAATCGCAGCAGGAAAAGTGTTGCAGGACAAGTGTAGAATAAAACGTGCGGTAGAAAAATCGTGGCAGAAAGATCGCGGCAGTGGATTCGCGACAACAAAACCGCGGCAACAGAACGCTACAAGAAGAAAAAAAAGGTATGGTTCTCATATGTGTAGTGTTGAATTTATGAATCAAGTTGAGGGTTTTCCTTGTAAATATGTTGCATTCTCTCTTGGGAGTTTATTTCTTGTTGTAGAGCTGATCTGAGGTAGATCTAATGAAGTTTAATATTGGTTCATGATTGAGGGGTTTTGGTTGAGTTATGTTGTTGAAGTTATTTGTACAAATAGAGGTTGTATAACAGTGAGGTTCTAGAACATGGTTTGAGGTACAAAATTGTGGTATAGTGTTTGAGGTATATGTGATCAGATCAGATTTGGATGATGAAATCGATGAGGACTTTTGGTTGAGGTACATGTTGGGTACATGGTTGAGACAAGTAGTCGATGAGTTGGCACATACATGAGGTGTATATTTGGTGATGTTGGTACATCTTGATGAGTCATAGTTTATGTGTATTTGATGCATGATTGGTACATATTTGGTGCATGGTTGATGCACTCGTTGATAGTGCAGGTTGAGGTATAGGTTGGTGCATGGTTGATGCACTTGTCGATAGTGCAGGTTGAGGTACAGGTTAGTGCATGGTTGATGCACTTATTTATGGTATAGGTTGATTACAAGTTGTTTGGTATAGGTTTTTACTTTTTGGTTGGCTGCAGGTCAGTGGTACAAGTTGTTACAGTGGCATATCTCATAGTGATAGTGTGATGGTGGTTCCATAATTCTACTTCTACGTCAGGGTGGTTGGACAGGGAAAATACAGGTGGTTGTAGCCACCTTCTGGTTGTAGGCGGAGAACATAGGGGGTTGTATCCTTCTTCTAGTTGTAGCCAGAGAATTGGGGAATTTTTGCTTCCCTTAGCTTGTATCTTGAGAAACTAGGGGTTTGGAGCCTCCTTCCAGTTGTAGTTGGAAAACAAAGGAAGTTGGTTCTTCCAATGAATTTAATTCTTAAATATAATAATAATTGTGTGTTTTTCTCCCTCTTTGGGTTTCCACGTAAAACATTGGTGTACTATGTATGTGTATGATTGCTCATTTGTTATTTTACTCGCAACTATTGGATGGTAATGCTACATTGATATAACACTTGAATTTTATGGTGATAAATGATTAAATTGATCTATTACTGATTCACCCCCCCTCTTAGTAATCCAATAATTGGTATGAGAGTTGGTTCCTTCAGGAAACAATTTAACCAATGGAAGAAGATCATGGATTATTCTAAGAATGGAGTACACATGTTTAATAGTCAGAATGGTTTTAAGTATGAGATATGAAGTAGAAGGATGAAAGTATTTTTACAAGCACAAGGACATTATATCTGACTATCAGTTGTTATAGGATATTATAGTTCAAAATGGGAAAATATTGCAGCCAAGAAGGAATTAAAGAAGAATAACAAAATAATAATGGATTTCATCTGTGAAGGATTACCTAATCTGGTGAGAGAAAAGGTTGGTAAATGTTCATCAGCCAAAGAACTTTGGGATAAGTTACATGACATATATTCTTCACCCATCGCAAATTCAGAAAATTCCAAAGAAGATGCATATACAGATCAAGAAGAATTATGTTCACCATGTCAAACAGATTCAAAAGATGAAGCGTACATAATCACCAAAGGTATGTTGTGTTGCTTTAATTATGAAAAATGTGAACATATTGAAATAGAATTCCATGAAGTAAATGAGACAGAAAAAATAATTGAAAAGGAAGACAATTATGAAGGAGAATTGATTAGTGCTTTAGATTAACTAAGAGAAGAAAACAATTCACTCAAGAAAGAATTGATGAAACAAAAGGAAAGTGTTCACATTTTTGAAGAAGCCCAACAAGTCATCAAGAAATTAATAACTCGGGTAGAAGAAGCCAGAAAGATCGAAGAAAATCTTGAATATCAAAAGACGTATTTGGAAGCMAACATACAAGCACAAAATGAAGAAKCGAAAATGAGAGAGAAGATATTGACAGATTATCTTAAGGAAAGAACTAACAATCTAAACTAGCTTGAGGYAGATTTTGGTCAAGAAGAGAAARGACTTGAAGAAGAAATAATCACATTAAAAATTCAACTTGAAGAAGCGAAAAGAACAAAATAAGTCATGAAGTCTCAGATAATGAAGAAATAAGAAGAGGTTGAGAACCTTGAAGAAGAAGTTGTCACATTGAGAAGTAAAATCATCAAGCTCAACAAGAATGTTGAAGAGAGATAAACATCCACATCAGTTCTAGAGAATGAAGAGAATCACTCTAGGTTGTTAGAAAAGAAGAATGAAGAAAATAGAAAGAGTTATGCAGAAGCACTCAAAGGAAGGAATCATGGTCAACCAAAATCTAAGAAAACTATTGAAGATACATCTTCAAGAACACCATCCATGTTCAAGCCACAAAGAAGATTCAATCATGATCATGATGAGTCAAGGCAAAAATTCAGAAGGACTACGCCACAAAGAAGATCATTCACTCCCAGGTATGGAAATTTCTTTTATGGTCATTTTTTTTATTATAATAACTTTGGACATAAGGTTGCATATTGTAGGGATTATAAAAGAAATGTTCAAGAAATAAATTCCTATGTGGCCCCACGTAACATTGAATGTTACAAATGTCATAACTATGGACACATAGCTAGTGATTGTAGAATCATGATTGATACTTCCATGAAAGAGAACACTGATATCAGATGTAAGAAAGTATGGATAAGAAAACACGAAGAACAGGTGAACAAAGACTAGGTCACAGAGATCGCAAGATTGGCAATAAAATGAGATGAAGAAAATTCTATAGAGAAAAAGAAAGATGTGAGATACAGAAAGGTTTGGAAAACAACTAAAAGAAAAGAAGGACATATAAATAAGGAACAGGTTGAAGAGATTGTACTTTCAGGCATTGTAGTGAAATATGAATCCACGGACAAAAATAAAGAAGTCAGAGCTCATAGAGATAATGAATCTACCAATGAAGATTATGATGAATACACATAAGAGAATGAATTGTTCTGAGCCATCCGACTTAGAGACTCCCAGGTAACATGAATATTATATAGGGGAATTCTATGCGATAGTTGTGATAGACCAAAGAATCATCCTTCGAGCAGCTTGGAGAGTTTGAATAGACAGATCCAGAGCAGTCAGTTAACAGAAGTACAATCAGTTGTAGTAGTGAATACTTCATGATAGTACATTGATAAATGGGTCAAAATTATGGACAGTGTCCAGTAGAGTCTTGAATAGTATGGACATAAATGAATTCATAGATTGGTTCAGAGACAAAGGAAAATTATCATAATGGATGATAATTACACAGGAAATGGATCAAACAATGCCAATGGATTCAAAATTGACAGACATTTTTTGGACACATGCAGTGCATACAACAATTCACATTCAAAATAGAGTAATTCTCATAAACAACAATGACAAAAATTCCTACAAGCTATGGAAAGGAAGACCATCAAATATGAAGCACTTCAGAGTATTTGGAAGAAAATGCTACATCAAAAGAGAAGATGGTAGACTGGGAAAGTTTGACTCTTGTGTGGACAAAGAAGTGATTGTTGGTTACTCAAGTACAAGGAAAGCATACAAGTGTTACAATCTGAGGTTGAACAAAGTTGTGGAAAGCATCAATGTAACAATTGATGAAACAGGTGGACAAGAATTAAAAGAAGAAGAAAATGAATCAATGGAACAACTTTATGGATAAGAAGCATAAGATGAAGAAGAAGTCTGCATCGAACAACYAGAAGGATTTTAGTTGTCAGATAACGCAGATTATGTGTGAAAATTGAAGAAGGCATTGTATGGTCTAAAAAATGATCCCAGAGCATGGTACTCTAGACTAGATAAATATCTACAGCAGGAAGGGTTCAGAAAAGGAAGTGCAKAAAACAACCTCTACATAAAGAATGAATTTGAAATGTCATTACTCAGAGAGCTATCCTTCTTTATGGGTCTTTAGATACGTCAAAATAACCAAGGAATTTTTATTTCTCAAACTAAGTATATCAGAGAAAAGCTAAAGAGGTTCAGAATGGAAGATTGCAAACCAGTTACCACTCCTATGCAAACTAGTTGCAAGTTCAACAAAGATGATGATTCAATGTCTACAAACCATAGTAGTACAGATCAATGTTTGGTAGCTTACTATATGTGACAACATCCAGACCATATGAAATGCAGGAATTTGGATAGGTATCACAATTTAAAGAAGCACCAAAGGAATCACATGTATTAGCAGTGAAGGGGATTTTCAAATATCTCAAAGGAACAAAAGAGTTTGGATTATGGTATCCAAAAGGAAAGGATCTATCACTTATTGCCTATACATATGCAGATTGGGAAGGTTGCATTAATGACCGATGAAGCACTAGTGGAGCAACGTTCTACTTGGGTGAGTGCTTAGTATCTTGGCTAAGAAAGAAACAATCATCCATATCTTTATCTACATCTGAAGTAGAGTATATTGCAACAACAAGATGTTGTGCATAGGTTCTATGGATGAGACAAAATCTGACAAATATACAGGTTGAGTATGATAAGTTGATTCCAATCTATTGTGATAATATAAATGCCATCAATATCTCAAAGAATCCTGTGATGCACTCCAAGAGGAAGAAAATGCCAATCAAGTATCCTTTCTACAGGAACAGGTTGCAGAGAAGAACATCAGAGTTGAATATGTGGGCACAAAATAACAAGTGGTAGACATATTTACAAAACCACTTACACGGGAATCCTTTGAGTATCTTCGCCAGAGACTTAGAGTAATTTCTCCTCCAAAATGAATGTTTTTGAATGATTATCTTATATGTCTTATATATACATGAGGAAGCACCATAAAGAGGACAGTTCAGGTCAGGAGATCAGTTTCAAGAATATTTTTTTCATGGGAGTATCCCCAAGGACAGTTCAGTTAGGGGGAGTAGCCCCAGATGGAAAGATACCTTTTCCATTGATGAAAAAGGGGGAGAGATTTATCAGATGCAGAGAAAAGAGGCATGGTTCCAGGGAGAGCGATGGTCACAAGGGAAGCATGAGTGATATGACTTCATTATTGCATCAGTGTGTTTCCATAAATGCCAAATAGGGATATTGTTCATTAATTGGTTTGGTTGTCATTGATTTCAACCCTTGAATAAAGTCTGATAGCAAATTTCAGTAGCACAAAGGTTTGGGTAATACACCCAAGTTTGTTTGATGGATAATGGTATGAGTTTTGATATATTTGTAGGAAAGAATATTCTAGATGGATAGTACATGTCATGTCATTTCTAGTGGTATGTGGAACGTCACATAACTCCTCATGAGTCATATAGAAGCCCCAAAAGGTCAAAGTAGTCAAAGTGTTTGAAAAGAAGAAATTATTTAAATAATAAAGTGAAGTGATGAGTGTACTATAAGTCAAAGATGATGCAAAAGAAATCATTTAAATAATAAAGTTAATGGAGAACTTACTAATTATGGAAAGAGGTTAAGTTAAGTGGACAAGTGGTTATAAGTGGGTTAACCCTAAAATAAGGAAAGTGGGTTAAGATGATTAGAAGGTAACCCCTTGAGGAAGATACATAAAAGTATAAATAAGAGGTAGGAAAAGTGCGGCAAAAAAAGTGCGGCAAGAAAAGTGTGGCAGAAAAATCGCACCAAGAAAAGTGTGGCAGGAAAAGTGCGGAAGAAAAACTGCAGTAGAAAAATCATGGCAGAAAAATTGTGGCAGCAAAACCGCGACAACAGAACGCTACAAGAAGAAAAAAAAGGTATGTTTCTCATATGTGTAGTGTTGAATTTATGGATCAAGTTGAGGGTTTTCCTTGTAAATATGTTGGATGCCCTCTTGGGAGTTTATGGCTTGTTGTAGAGTTGATCTGAGGTAGATCCACATAAGTTTAATATTGGTTCATGTTTGAGGGGTTTTGGTTGAGGTATGTTGTTGAAGTTATTGGTACAGATAGAGGTTGTATAATAGTGAGTTTCTAGCACATGGTTTGAGGTACAGACTTGTGGTATAGTGTTTGAGGTATATGTGATCAGATCAGATTTGGATGATGAAATTGATGAGGGATTTTGGTTAAGGTACATTTTGGGTACATGGCTGAGACATGTAGTTGATGCGTTGGCACGTACATGAGGTGTATAGTTGATGATGTTGGTACATCTTGATGAGTCATAGTTTATGTGTATTTTATGCATGATTGGTACATATTTGGTGCATGGTTGATGCACTCATTGATGGTACAGGTTGGGGCATGGTTGATGCACTTGTTTATGGTATAGTTTGATTACAATTTTTTTGGTACAGGTTTTTACAGGTTGGTTGGCTGCAGGTCAGTGGTACAAGTTGTTACAGTGGTATATCTCACAGTGATAGTGTGATAGTGGTTCCATCATTCTACTTCTATGTTGGGGCGGTTGGACGGGGAAAGGACATGTGGTTGTAGCAGGAAAACATAGGGGGTTGTAGCCTCCTTCTGGTTGTACCCATAGAATTGGGGAGTTGGAGATTCCCTCAGGTTGTAGCCTGAGAAACTAGGGGGTTGGAGCCTCCTTCCATTTGCATCTTGAAAACAAAGATATTTGGTGCTTCCAATGAACATAATTCTTAAAGACATATAAGAAAAAGCATTCCATGGTTTTCTCCCTCTTTGTGTTTCCACGTAAAACACTAGTGTACTGTGTATTTGTGTGATTTCTCATTTGTTATTTTACTCTGCAATTATTGGTTGATAATGCTACATTGATATAACACTTGCATTTTATGGTGAAAAAGGATTAAATTTATTTATTACCGATTCACCCCCCTTCTCAGTAATACAACAACCTCATCTCCATTTCTTCCTTGGAAGACAAAGGCTACAAGGTTACCTGTTTAGAAGGAAGAGTTCTTGCATGGCACAAAGACTCACATTTAAATTCTTCCAAAGTAATTGGTGTCCAAGAAAACAACTTGTATGGATTAACCATCAGACCTTTCCAAGCCCTTCTACATGACACTATCATCTTGATTGATCTATGGAATAGAAGACTTGATCACATTCATTATAGAGATCTCCCAACTCTAGGGAATATTGCAATAGGTCTTCCAGAGATAAAAGATTTAGCAGAAAGGTGTTTGCAAAGGTTGTTCCCTTGGAAAGAATGTTAAAGGATCCTTCTTGAGCAGTGGCAATAGATCCAGGGAAATATTGGACTTGATACATTCAGATGTGTGTGGGCCAATGCATGTTGCATCTCTAAATGGGTACTTGTACTATGTACTCTTCATAGATGATCACTCTCAAAAAAATTGTATTTACTTCTTGAAGAACAAGGATGGATTCCTTGCAAAATTTCAAGAATTCAAAGCTCAGGTTGAGAACCTGACCGGAAGAAAGATAAAGGTACTAAGATCATATAATGGAGGAGAATACACCTCCAAATATTTCAACAATTTCTATATTGAAGCAGGGATCAAGAGGGAGTTCACAGTTCCTTACAACCCTCATCAAAATGGGGTTGCAGAGAGGAAAAGAAGAAATATCATCGAAGCAACCAAAGCAATGATACATGATTAGAGTCTACCTATGACTCTATGGGCAGAAGTATGTATGGAAACATTGTATGTTCATAATAGGATTCTTCATCAGATCTTGAAGAACATTACCCCAGAAAAATCCTTCACCGGAATAAATCCTGAGATTGGACACTTCAGGATATTTGGGTGCCCAAGATATTTCCATGTACCCAAAGAGAATAGATCCAAGCTAGACCCTTCAGGGATAAAGGGAACATTTGTAGGATATAATGAATCCTTGAAGGCATATCGGATCTACATTCATGGTTAGAGATAAATTGAAATAAGTAGAGATGTTACTTTTGAAAAAGAGATAGCATTCCAAAGATCTAGAGAATCTCAGATGGAAATTGATAGTGAGACAATGCCTTCTCCCCCTTCAGTAGTTCAGAGGGAGACAAACATTATTCCAGTTGAACCAGTTGTCCCAGTTGATCCAGTTGTTCTGTCCAATCCATATTCTCAAATTGACATGCTCAGATATATTAAAGTAGGACATAAAAGGCCTGCTTAGGCCCGAAAAACTCTACAGAAAGAAGATGGACATACAACCCCTCAAGGGAAAAATAGAGAGAGAAAGATACCAAAGAGATTCTCAAGCTACCTATTAGTCATGATCCACATCATTGAATCCAAGACTTCTTTTCATGGAGAAGCTTCAAGTGAACAGGTATGGCAAGATGTCATGACAAAAGAATATCATTCTATATTGAAAAATGATGTATGGGATATTGTTCTG
>JASDQU011375299.1:2297-32848 GCA_032191745.1 Picea mariana | reverse complement strand
AACATATATATATATATATATATATATATATATATATATATATATATATATATATATATATATATATAAACATTGATATATTAATAAATTAAATATAGGTAAATATTAAAATATTTAAATCATGATAAATTTGAAAATAAAGATATGTAATTTTAACACAAATTACAAATATGGATATTTATTTCCATCTCAAATTACAAATTTTAATTTAAAGATATAAAATTCATTAATTGCCATTTTATTTAAGCTTAACATTTTTGTTTAAACCACATTTGTTCCAAATAGTGGAGGGTTCATGCTTAGAGTCTCTAAAATTGTGTCTTACATATAGACTATATGCCTCGTGGTAAATGTTTCTTAATAATAATAATAATGAGAAGTGCCACACATATAAACTATAAGTCTTTTAGGGAAAATGTTTTTCCACATGAAGAGAGATTGTCAATTTATAAAAATTTCATTCTCAAAACTCTTTTGATATTTACTATAACTTCTTGCAAATATAAGTATCATTACTAACTATAACTTCTTGCAAATATAAGTATCATTATCAACACATGTTTTTTTTTTTAATAAAGGAATGCCACTCCTACTTCAAGACTATAATGTACTAAGAAAAAATAATGGCTTCTTTCTTTATTTTTTATTAATTTCAATTTTATGACACCAAACTCTTATTGAAATTTTCAATACTCTCAAGGTTTAATAGTTATAATTCTAATGGAGTAATAATAATTCTAAAAAATGTTTGTATTTTGTAATTAGTATAGATTAGACTTTTAATCACTAAATTTAGCTTTTTTGGAAAATAATTGATTAAATGTTATTATGAATAAATTAATATATGTTTAATACATGAGTGTTTATATTCTTATTTCATAATTACAATTTCCAATACAAATTTAAGTATTTAAATTACACTTTAAATCAATAAACTTAACTTCTTTGAATTATAAATATATATGAGTGAAATAAAAGATGTTTAATAAGATGGTGTAATTATTAACTTCTATATAATTTACTATCAGGTATTTTTTTAATTATAAATAATTTATAATTTACTATCATGTGTTTTTTTAATTATAAATAATTTCTTGCATATTGTTAATTTATATTCAATAATTCATCCCTTTAAAAACCGTTTATAGTTCACCCCAGAAAGAAAACTACTTATGTGGCCAACCACTTGCAATTTTTTTCATAAGTTTAAAAAAAGGAATTTCCAGGGAAAAGAATAACAAATGCATTACATTCCAGGAAACATTCTTTTTTTTGTGACTAGGGGAATCGGTAACGACGACAGTATTCGAATCCTATCGGCTGCCTTATAACCCTTAGGGAGAATCGCATCGCACGCAAGCACACCTCCGGATAAATCGGGGTGAGAATCGACCTTGAGGCCTCTTTTACATATTTCCTTCCATTTACACAACACTTTCCAATAGGTCTACACCCCTGTAGGCCATTCAAGGAAACATATTAAAGAGACTAAAAATTTTCTATAAATTTTCCATAATTCAAGAAAACATATTAGAAAAAATAATTTTTTTACATAAATTTGTAATCTTTAGGAAATAGTTATACGCCCTCAATAAATAGCACCACGACCAAGTTTATCAATCAATAGCAGACAACAACCAAGTTTATCGCTCATGAAACCATGAACTGTTTAGACTTTAGAGTACTAATAAAAAAAAATCCATGTTTTTCTTGAGTTTAAAAGATGGACTTTTAAGAGAAAACAAAAATCAAATAATATATTAAAATTGACACTAAATAATTTCTATAAACTTGTTGGTCCTTGACCAAGTTTTGAAGAATACTTGGTCATATTTGACCGTTGTTGGGACTATGACAGCTTGCCAAAGATGGAGCACAACACGAAGTGAAAATTAGGGAAGCAAGACCTATTTTTGGGTCCCTTTTAGGGTTTTGGGTTGATGTAAAGGGAAAGAGATGTCTGCCTATGAGTTTACCCACGCTTAGGCCCATTTTGTAATCTATAAATAGATACTTAGGCAATGTAAGTAGGGGAGGATAGTAGTACATATATGTGATGTATAGCTAAAGGCTTAGTGCTAGTCGTTGAATCTGTGTGATTGTATGTATATTGCAAGTGCCCTGTGCATGATTGTAAGGAGATTGAAAAGCTAAGTGCAAGCTATTGTAGTTTTGTGTTGAAGTGCAAGGAAGAAGGATCTAGCAAGCAGCACAGATATTTTGTCCTATGCAAAGTAAGGGTTACTGAAGCTCTGTGTTGTAACCACTTGACCAAGATAATATAAAGAAGAAGACTTTGTGGATGTAGCCCTAGGGTGGGGGTGAACCATGATAACTATGTGTATTGTGCTCTGTTCTTTGACCTAATGTGCTTATCTCCTTCTTGGCTAAGTGTTTTCTGTGATTAGATAGATCTAGTTATGCTCTGTGCTTATGGTATATAAATGAATGTTAGATATGATATATAATATGCTTAGTGGTTGATCTGCTGAATCTAAACTATATTTCTATGACTAAGTACTGAATCATCTTTAGTCTAAGTATTCACTGCGATGCTCTGTGCTACTTGGGAAGTACCATAAGGGTTAAATATTGATTAATTGTCTATGCTAAGTGCCCTTTAAAAGATATAATCAAAGATTGGTGTCCCAGCTAAGGTTGCAAACATCTGAGTCCTGCAAACACCCCTGCCTCTACCTCGGGTGAGACTTCATCTGCTTTGCAGGTGTTGCCTAAAGGGTCAGTATTTAGGGCTTTGTTGGTGCACTCTTGAGCATTGAACCTTGGATCTGCCCATGTGCCAACAAATGCTTCTGTTGTCGAGACCCCAGAACTATGATTGTTGGGAACTAAAGAAGAAAAATATTTGTGCAAAATAAGCTTGGTGCGTAGATCTGTGTCCCTAGTGCGCAGTATTCTACTTGACCTATGAAGCTTTGTGTCGAGAAAAAAAGATCAGATCTAAAGGAAAGAGGTCATATTTGCAAGAAAGAGGTTGATACTGAAGAAAAGAAGTGATATCTGAACACTTTTCCGCAGAAAAGAGGTAATATATGTAAGATCTAGCCTCTAGTAAAGGTAAGAATAGTTCAAGTTTTAGATCTGAAAGATTTGTGCTCTATATAGGTAAGATAAGTGGAATTTTTTTTGTTTTTGAAGCATGAATTTAGGTACGGTTGAAAGATTTTGTCCTAGCTTGAAAACTAGAGCATTGTTAGATAAAATAAAGTTTGATATGAATAGGTCTAATATGAATAGTGAAAGATATGTTATACCTATGCATAGAAAGAATTTTTGGACTGACCAATGGATGCAGGATCCTAGAAAGAAATTTTTGCAGGATAGCCATCATGATCCTAACACGTAGTACAAGAAGAGTTGGGGATCATGGATGAGAAAGAGAGGATTAACTCTTTGTTACAATTGCAAAAGACTAGGACATCTTGCTAAGGAATGTCATAGGAGAAACCCTAGTTGCCTTTGTTGTAAAGCTATGGACCATGAAGTATTGGATTGCCCTAGAATGATTGCTAGAATTGAAAAACTGAATATGGAACAAGCAAACTCTGAAGGAGATCAAGAGACTAAAATTATGAAAGAACCCCATAAAGAATCAGAGATCATGTTACTGAAAATAAAAGAAACCCTAGATGATCATAAAGATGCCAGTTTGTCATAGATCTTCAAAGAAAAGGAGAAAATCGAAATAAGAATAGGAGACTTTGACATTGACTGTGCTCTGGATGAGGGAACACTGATGAACATTATGACAAAAAGAACTTGGGAAACCCTAGGATGGCCTGCTCTGGTCCCTTCACTAGGAACCATTGGGTTATTTAAAGGAAAAATGGTAACCCTATGTGGCAGAATTACCCAGATAGCTATGATTACCCATGGAAATTCGATAGAGGAAGAGTTCGAAGTCATTAGATTTATTAAGGACCGTGCCCCATTCCCAGCTTTGTTAGGAAAGATCTGGATTGAAAAAGATCAGATCCGGATGAAAGAAGAAAAGGAATCCCTAGAACAGAAGAAGCAAGAACTCATGAAATTAATGACGAGAAGGATCACCTACTCGATGGAGGAACAAGAGAACAAATCTCAGCCATTAAACACCAGGAACCTAGATGTCGAAGCTATAAGAGTGTTAGAGGAACCACAAAAGATGGAAATACCTAATTCATATGATGAAGGAGTATTACCCTTGGATCTAAAGAAAGAACCTAAGTAACGTGAAGTGACTATGTCGAGGGAAGATAAGAATCAGAATAGCAAAAGGATGACCAAGACTAAGCTCACTGGGAAAAAGGCTAGGAAGCTAAGTAAGAAGAGGGCCAAAATTGGAAAGTTATAGAAGACTCCAGAGGAAATTTTGCAAAAGGAAAAATCACAAGACTTGAGCTTCGTCGAGATATCAGAACAGTGACATCTGGCACTTTGCCATGGTGCAACAATATAGTCGTTGGAATGATATACTCGTTCGACTTCTGCCCTGAACGGGTCAAAAAGCAATTACGGGTTCCTACTAGATCATTGGACATCACCAAAATGGATAGAACGGAGTTAATGAAGGCCCCATATCTGTTGCAAGCATACCGTTGCTAAGTTTACCTACTTAGTCCATCACACCACACACCAAGAATACTTTTTGCTAAGTGAGAATTTGAGCCTGAAAATTGAGATTACTTCACCCTGTGATCATTTCCTTGTTCCTATACTATTCATTGTAGTCTCTGAATTCATTTTCACACCTGAGCTAGTGGACCCAAGCTTGTATGTCAGACGAGCTCAACGTTGTCGAGAAAGAAGTTGAAGAATTTTTGATTGACCTAATGGCTGAGAGAGTCATGTCAGAGAGAAGGATGTCTGCAGGTGTGCAAGCATCATTGACAATAGGAGTCCAAGCTTCTCCCTCCACTTCCTGCGAAGCAGGACCTTCCCGAACCACGACCGAAACAAGAACAAGGCACATAGACGATATTGCAAATGCCAAACTGATCCTACACGTTCTGTCAGTTTACATACCACCTTTGAGCGGAAAGATTAACCATGACAGTGTACCTAGAGACTTTGAGTACACCTTGATCACTGCGTATCTTTCGAAAGGGGTGCGCGCAGTATGAGCTGACCAAGATAAGCTCGCAGCACTGAAATTTAATGATTTTACCTTGGAGATCGCAAAACCTACAGCAAGTTAGCTCCGCATAAATACTTAACCAAGACCAAAGGCATAAATCCTAATATTGTCCCAAAGTCCTCGACCCAGAGCCTCACGCAATTCACAATGCTCAACGTAATGAAGATCCCTCACTTCGGCAGACACCAGGAAGTCAATGAATGTGTCAAGTTGTTGTTGTCTTGATACTATGACAGATACTTATGGTTGGACCGCCACATCATTATGGATTCGACTTTGATCATTCATATCATAGGACTTAGCATGCAAGGCCATGACCCACAGGACTTTTACCCAGGTAAGACCTCAGACCGAGCACTAGCACAATGGATAAAGGAAACGTATGGCAATGTAGAGAAGGGTATGTGAGGCTACAAGGTGGCCTCTATCCAAGGTAGCATAGTGCGCCTTGCATGTCAGCTGATCACGGGAAAGTTAGTTTGTAAAAAAAGACCAACATAGGTGACTGGATTTGTAGTTGAACTTGCAGGGAAGTGCACCGAGGGACTATAGATGAATTGGGCACAGTATCTTGAAAACCAGTTAGAACTAGATTGTAGAGGAGCGCAAGACCAATGGTATGAGTTCCACTTTAGTTGGTTTCCCATACTCATCAATTTCATTGCTTGGGAACTACCAAAGGGAGAAACTTTTTAGGAGATAGAACCTTTCGAACCACTAGCTGCGAAGTTCTATATGCTGCGGTACTCTAGCGACATGAAAAAGTAGTGGCAGTCCAATGTTGTCTTCCACACCTACTTAAACCAACTGAAGAATGCAATTCAGTCTACAACGCGAATCACCTCAAACGTACTTCATAGGTTTAGAACTTTGATGAAATTTAGTGCGGACCACCACTTCACCTATATTATAGCGCACGGTGATGAGCATAAACAACAACTCCAATCCTACTACAAGATGACAGAAGATGACTTGGAGGAGATTACCAAGGAATGGTCGGTGGACCTCCTTGTTGTAGCGGACCCCATGGACATGTCTGATGAGGAAAGACCTGAAGCTATGCCAGATACATCTAGGCCAAGCAGGACTAAGAAGGATGATGGAGTTGAAGATATCCCTAGAATGTCCACAAAGACTACTTCGATCTCACCTGTGCAGGGAGGTGATGGTGATGAGTTAGGCAACACAGAAGTGGAGAAAAACAGAGGTGAGGTTACTCCACCTAAAGAGGAGGAGGATCCCTCTATTAAAAGAAATATTATGCCACCAATACCCTCCTCCCAAAATAAATCTAAGGCCACCCGGACCACGCTTAAAACTACCCTTACCCCGGATGACCTCGACTTCTTAATTGTCGCATTGAATGATGTTTCACTAGAGCTCGCAGAAAAGAAAGAAGCAAAGCAGGAGGATCTATTCAATCGAATCAAGGGAGAACTCAAAGAAGTGCACCAGGCACTCCAGTCCAGCCAAGCAATTTCTACAGTGCCCTTGATAAGCAGAACATTAGGAACAGGCGATGAGCTCATTCAATTACACCAAATCATTGATCAAGTTGAAGCTCTCCTTCGACGAGCTCAATAAGACACAACACAAGCCACCCAGGCTTTGGTGTAGGAACATAAAGCACTTATAGAACAACAGAATGAGGTAGAATGGGAAAATATTTCCCTGAAAGCGAAGTGGGACGAGGAAAAGGCACAGTTGCTAGCAGAGCAACTTGAAGTACAGGAGAGGGTTCAGAAAGCACTGCACTTTGTGACGATCATAGAAGTGAATATGGATGACCATCTCCCACAACGGGTGACCCAACTGGAAGAAGTAATCCAACAAATCCAACAGCGCATCATGGATATAGATCTCCGCACCANTTAGGAACAGGCGATGAGCTCATTCAATTACACCAAATCATTGATCAAGTTGAAGCTCACCTTCGACGAGCTCAATAAGACACAACACAAGCCACCCAGGCTTTGGTGTAGGAACATAAAGCACTTATAGAACAACAGAATGAGGTAGAATGGGAAAATATTTCCCTGAAAGCGAAGTGGGACGAGGAAAAGGCACAGTTGCTAGCAGAGCAACTTGAAGTACATGAGAGGGTTCAGAAAGCACTGCACTTTGTGACGATCATAGAAGTGAATATGGATGACCATCTCCCACAACGGGTGACCCAACTGGAAGAAGTAATCCAACAAATCCAACAGCGCATCATGGATATAGATCTCCGCACCATGCCCGAGACCCCCCAAGAAATAAGAGATCAAAGAGAGGCCACTGCTCGAAGCGCAGTCAATCGATTAAAAATATTTTCCCTGGAATGCAAGAAGTTGAGTGAAAGAAGCGCCCAAACTTATGAAATCCTCGTCGAGAATCCATAATTGCAGACATTGAAGGAACAACTCCAAGAAGAAAAGCAACATGCAGACATGCTATAGGCACAAATAAATACTTTTACCCCAGTCAAAAGAATGAAGAGGTTCGCAGAACAACGCACAACCCAACAATAGGTACATACGCTGCAAAGTAAAGTGATGGAAGTCTCCCAATGACTTCAACCAATCCAAGAAAAGGCATGCCAACTATTCGCTGAACTTGAAGGCCAGGGAGCTAAACTCGAATAGGTTATCATCACTGCAGAACAACACCTAGAAGGACCACTCAATGACACAGTGATCCAAGAATTTACTAAGCAAGAGGTTATTGCACTACAACAGGTCGAAGTAGCTCGATCCAAGATCGAGG
Source organism: Picea mariana (assembly GCA_032191745.1). Taxonomy (NCBI): domain Eukaryota; kingdom Viridiplantae; phylum Streptophyta; class Pinopsida; order Pinales; family Pinaceae; genus Picea; species Picea mariana. Next base: position 24,966 of record JASDQU011375299.1, on the reverse strand, counting down.
CATTCGAGGCAGAATTGAACAAACCTAAGTGACTTTGGATGCCTCATAGGTGAGTGTTGTGGGCATGTTGGCCCTTAACCAAGTTTTGAAGAATACTTGGTCATATTTGACCATTTTTGGGACTGCGACAACTTGCCAAAGATGGAGTGCAATGCAAAGCGGAAATTAGGGAAGCAAGACCTATTTTTGGGTCCCTTTTAGGGTTTTGGGTTGATGTAAATGGAAAGGGATGTCAGCCTGTGGGTTTACCCATGCTTAGGCCCATTTTGTAATCTATAAATAGATACTTAGGCAATGTAAGTAGGGGAGGATAGTAGTACATCTATGTGATGTATAGCTAAAGGATTAGTGCTAGTAGGTGAATCTATGTGATTGGATGTATATTGCAAGTGCTCTGTGCATGATTGTAAGGAGATTGAAAAGATAAGTGCAAGTTGTTGTAGTTTTTTGTTGAAGTGCAAGGAAGAAGGATCTAGCGAGTTGCGCAGATCGTCTGTCCTGTGAAAAGTAAGGGTTACTGAAGCTTTGTGCTGTAACCGCTTGACTGAGATAATATAAAGAAGAAGACTTTGTGGACATAACCCCAGGATGGGGGTGAACCATGGTAAATGTGTGTATTGTGCTCTGTGCTTTGACCTAATGTGTTTATCTCTTTCTTGGCTAAGTGCTTGCTATGATTAGATAGATCTAGTTATGCTCTGTGCTTATGGTATATAATTGAATGTTAGATCTGATATACAAGATGATTAGTGCTTGATATGTTGAATCTAATCTATATTTCTTTGACTAAGTACTAAATCATATTTAGTCTAAGTATTCACTGTGATGCTCTATGCTAACTGTGAAGTACCATAAGGGTTAAATATTGATGAATGATCTATGCTAAGTGCCCTTTAAAATATATAATCACAGATTGGTGTCCCAGCTAAGGTTGCAGACATCTGAATCCTACAACCACCCCTGCCTCTGCCTCAGGTGAGATTTCATATGCTTCGTAGGTGTTGCCGAAAGGGCCCGTAGTTAGGGCTTTGTTGGTGTGCTCTTGAGCGTTGAACCCTGGGTCTGCCCCTGTGCCAACAAAACTTCCAGTTTGTTTGGAAATAATATATTTATTTAGTCAATAGCACCACAACTAAGTTCTCAATAAAACCACACAACTAAGTTGATGGTCTCATAAACAATGTTTACAGTTCTGATAAATTTTCAAATTTGTTTGGAAATAATTACAATTCTAAGGTTCGTCAATCAATAACACCCCAACCAAATTGATGGTCTCATAAACACTGTTTATAGTTCTGATAATTTTTCCCATATTTCTTTAGAAATAACTACAATTCTAAGATTCTTCAACCAATAACACCCCAACCAAATTGATGGTCTCATAAACACTATTTACAATTCTGATAATTTTTCCCATATTTCTATCCAATTACTAATAAGAATTTTAAAATGTGTTAAATAGATAAATAATTATAATAAGTGTTAAAGACTGTGAAGACTAGTGGTAGAGTCAATCTTCCCTCTATTCAAGGCAGGGAGAGGCAGACTATAGAGATTTTACCATTCACCCCCCTCTATTTACAAAAATCCTAAATTATAGTTGTTAAAGCTAAGCTGATAGATTCGTCATGCCCTCTATTCAGGGTAGACAGAGGTAGACTATATAGATTTTACTACTCATCCCTCTACTATCATCTTTTTTTTCAACTCTGTTGGATCTATAACCTTGATGTTTAATAAATATGAATTTATTTAAATCCTTGATTTAATGAGTTAAAAACCAAAATCAAATAAAATTTATAATCAATTTCAAAAGAAAATCAAAACCAAACAAAGTTTATAATAGATTGTGAAAAAAATGTCATTGAAAAGATCAAGGTTCTCAACGTTATTGTTTTAGTAAATCCCTGCAACTTCACTTCCTCGTGAGGATAGATGCTTGTTCAATTAATGTTTTACTAAATCCTTGCAAACTCACATATCCATTCCCATATGATTATTCAATCGAATTCAAGTGCATCATTAAAGACACCAGTTTGGTATCAAACTTATGTTTAAAGTACAAAGATAAGTTTGAATCTCTTTGGAACCTCTAGTGTGTATACCCTTGCAAGTTTTTTTTATAAAAAAAGCCACATTTTAGAAGAGATATTCCATATTAAAAAACGCATTAAAGAAGTGATATTCTAGATTAAAAACATATGGGCTTGCATCCATTGAATGCATAGAAGTAACAAGATTTTAATAAATTACAATTAAGAGTCTGTTGAATGCACAGAGGTGGTATGATTTTAATAAATTACAATTATGATACGTAGAGCCCAATTACCATTTATGGGAATCTTGTTTTATGTTTTGAATATCTTTAAAGTATACAAGTGTTTCCATTTATTATATTAATTTGAGTCTCCTCTTAACCCGTATCACAAACTTTCTAGGAATTAACCTGGACTTCCAAATTGTTGTAATAAATTGTTTGACTCTTAACACATGTCACAATCTTTGCAGGAATTACCCTCAACCTCAAAATTGTTGTAATAAAATCTTTTCAAATTTTTGTTACTCACCCCAAGGTCACTATTTGTTACATGTTTGAATTAAAAATATTACGATCCCCAAAATAGAAATTTCAATAAAAATTTAAAAAAATAAAATTTAAATTAGAATAAGTTTAAGATTTTTATTTAATTTAAAAATATTCATAAAAATATTTAAGATTAAAATAAATTTAAAATTTTTATTTGATTTAAAAATATTGTTCCAAATCTCTTGTTCAGCTACGATTAGGTGATAAAAAGCTCACTGGAAGTCTTCCTATTGAGCTTACAAAACAGGCAAATTTGTCTCCTATTGAACTCTACCAGAATCAATTTACTGGGTCAATTCCAATAATTATTTTTTAGGCTTCCTTCCTCTAGAGATAGGAAAATTGTCAAAGATACTCAGTTTCAATATCTCCTTAAACGAGCTCATTGGAAATATTAATATTAATATTGGAGATTTATAAATATTAAGATTAAAAAATTAAATAAAATAAATCTAAAAATTAAAATTAAAATAAATTTATTTTATTAAAAGAAGCAAGGAAAGAAGGAAAATGGGAAATAATTAGAAATAGAAAAGTTATTGTTAGGGATAGATACCAAAAGGATAATAATAAATAGGAATTTGGGACACTTGGAACTATCCACTTTCCATGGAGCAAAGGTCCTATGATAAGTTGGACCCCTAGTGATATTGATATTATTTGTCTAGTTGAAACTTGGAGCATGAGGAGTCTAAGGTCCCTAACATAGAAAGATTTGTCTTGTGGTCAGCATGGAACAAAAAATACCACCTTAGAGGGATAGGATGCATAGCTTGTTATATTAGAAATACCATTTCTCCTCACATTCAACTTCATAAGATTAACCCTCTCAATTAGTACATTTTGATAGAAATTTCAGACACCAATGCTAAGAAGATGTATATAGAAATTTGTTATTTTGCACCTATTAATTCTACTTTTTATAAGAAAAACAATATAGATAACAATTGTCCCTATAATAATTTAGAACAAGATATTTATAGTTTGAAAAGTGAAGGTAATATCCTCATGTCGGGAGACTTTAATGTTAGGACTGCAACTAAACAAGCTACTCTTTTAAGTATTGATTCCAACCATAATCCTTTATGGCTAGATGACGACCTTGTTTTATCTAATAGATACAAAATAATCTCTGAAGACCTAATTGAGACTTTGTTTGGTATTGAGTTGGTCAAGCTCTGCAGCTCTCAAGACCTAATAATTTGCAATGGAGTAATGAAGTGGCCAAACTCCAACTAGATGACTTGTATTCATGGGCTAAGTACTAGTGTCATAGATTATGTGATATTTAATATCCTCGTTTCCAACCAAATAAAAAAATTTGACCTTTTAAATGACCATGAGCCCGACTCTGATCATAAACCTTTAACCCTAACTCTAAACTTTTCCATGCACAAGAGCATCATTGAAGATAATTCTGATAGTCAAAGGAATTTGCACTTTGACAAAAGTAAATTTGACCTTTTCTTAAAGGATTTATATAGTAAATTAAATCCCCTAACTTATAAGAACAACATTGAATAACTCTATCATAATTTTACAACTACCCTTTCCACTTCTATTAACAAGTTCTCTTTCGAGGTGTCCTACAAAAAGAAAAATAGAATGACCAACCCATGGTATGATAAAGAATGTAAAATTTCTAGAAAACCATTAGGGATTCTTCTAATGAGTCCTTAAAACTTGATAAGGTCGATGCCTACAAAGCCTTAATTAAAAGGAAAAAAAGGTACTATATCAATAAAAGGCAAGAGAAACTTTAACAACTATATAAGTTGGATCCTAAGAAGTTCTGGAGCCAAATTCTAAACCACAATACTAAAGAAAATAATAGGATTCCCTTAAGGGATTGGAATTCCTACCTTAACAATCTTTACGAGTTCCCTAATGTCATGGAAACCATTCCTATTGTCCCTACAAAGGAAGAATCTTTTTATTTATATGACATAGAGTTCGGGGTTAAGCGACTTGCAAATGGGAAAGCTAAGGACATTGAAAGCTACCAAGCTGAAAATTTTAAAATCGGAAGGCTTATCCTTATACCACACATACACAAGCTCTTCAATTTAGCATTCAAGCACGACTTCCCTAAACCATGGACGTAAAGCCTCATTGTTCCTATTTTTAAAAATGGGGATATAAACATTCCCTCTAATTATAAGACCATCATGATTATCTCGATTTTAGCCAAGCTTTATGAAATTATTTTGGAAAAGAAGATTATTCTTTGGCTAGAAAGTCATGGTAAAATAGATAAAGGCCAGGCCAGGTTTAGGAGATATCATTCAACTTGGACCATCTTGTTACCTTTAGGATCATTGCAGAGGAGTTCTGCAATACTAAAACCAATCTTTTTTGTTGTTTTGTTGACTTTAGAAAATATTTTGACATGGTTCCTAGGAAAAACCTTTGGAATAGGTTGGAAGAGATAAAAGTTCCTCTCGAGTTGAGGGCTGCTGCAATAAGGATGTATGAGAACGTTATTTCTAAGTTTAAAAACACTGAGGATGGGTCAAAGGAGATTAACTGCAATATTGGAGTCAAACAAGGTTCTCCCTTTTCCCCTACCCTTTTTGGCATATGCATTGACAAGTTAGAAGACTGCTTGGAAAAAACAGGTTGCGTCAGCCCTACTCTCACTGGTATAGTCATCAATCTTCTTCTTTATGTCGATGATATCATTCTTATGGAAAGGAGTCCCCATAATATTGAAAATATAAGGTACACAATTAATACAATTAAAATATAAAAATTAATATGAACATTAATACAATTAATATAAAATATGCACATTAATATGAACATTAATACAATAAATATAAACATAAAATATGAACATTAATACATTTAAAATATAAAATATAACATATACAATTAAAAAATTGTACAAATTGATTCAAATCAAGTCAACCCTTCAACGAAGTCAACCCTTCAATGGATTATGGATGGGCTCCTTGCATGACCCATTTGTGCACTGATCTTTAACAACCCAATTGAGAATTACACAGTTAAGGTTTTTATTAATACCTTTCATACAACACAATACAAAATACCATTTTTTTCCTGTGTTAACATTTTAATGTTCACAGGTTTGTAAAGAGGGATTCCTTTTTAAACARCCTATAATTGTGTTAACATTTTAATGTTCATAGGTTTGTAAAGAGGGATTCCTTTTTAAATAACCTATAAYATTGATAGGGAATAAATGCTTAGTAAATAGTTTGTGTTTTTTTAATGTATTTTTCATTTCTATTTGTAATAGCAAACTAATATGAGTGTGAGAGTTAYAGAGGCTTGTGGTTTCGTAGTCTTAGGGGATAATTGAGATCTTTGTGTCTTAGGAATTAGATCACAGAGCAATAAAATGATGTGGAAATAAAACACATAAGAACATAATACAAACAGAGGCACATATATATGTGGTTCACCCAATATGAACTATGTCCATGAAGAAATTGTCAGTCCTTCCTTTATTATTATCCAACAAATGAAGAGATACAACCTCCAACACACATATTGTAACTTCMTTTTCTTTTTCTCACAATCTCCTCTCTTAGAATACAATATTCACTCTCATGCATAGTCGCAATACAATTCCCTCATAAAAAAAAAAAAGTTTCCTTCTTGGGAGAAAACCCTAACATAACTTCTACCGTCAGATATGCAACCTTATAATGAACGGTCCATATTGACTACWAAATTACAATATTTTACAAGATAATTTTCTCAATTTTYTCAAAATCTTCTTCAGGGGCTCCTCCCCCAAACCCCCGATAGAAGGTTCGTAGGCTTACTTGCATATGAATCAGGAAGATAATCAAGCTCCAAAACCAGCATCATGGACATAGTTGAGATCTTTTATCAACCTGTCTTTTGTATTTTTCTTTGATCCTACTTAGTTGGAGCTAGAGAGATTTTCTCTCCTTAGTATGTTGAGTTTTTTTTTTTTATGTAGCTAAATTGGCCAACATTATTGTAACACTAGCTAGAAAAGTTAATGACATCTCAATCAACAAGCCATATTCTTGACATGCCAAGTGTGAGGTTCCAATATATGATGGATCTCACAATCTAGAAGTACTTGAAAAATAGATCCTCGATGTTCAAACTGTCCTGGATTTTCCACTAGAACAGGTTGTCACAGCATATCTGATAAAATATTGAAATATTTATTATTAAGGTTATGTTCTCCTTGATATCTTAGAATATTTACCTATTAAGTTTTTGCTTATGCATGAAATAGATAAAATCCGGAAAATAGAGAACATTAAAATACAATCACACCATCAAAAAATAAACATAAGATATGACCTAGGAAACCTAATATGGAAGACAACTCTGCTAGAAGGTGAGGTTTCTCTACTCTTTTTTCTCTGGTATAGAAATGATGCAAGTACAAATAAAGAGACACTATCTAGAGAGTTTCCTTTGACCTGTGGCCTATATGGATGCTACAAAATCTCTCCTTATTTTTTATGCTCACAGAGTACCACTCTCCGATGTTTTTCTCAGCAATGGAACAAGATACAATGAAAAAGAATGGAACCCATTCTCCTCCTACTGGCCCAGTATTTAACATAGCCTAGTATCCATCTAGGGGTAGGTTTTTGACTTTCTCAACCCTCAATTGTGATAAGGTTTTGGACCTTATAGAATCTTCTTGAAATTACATACATGGATAACCCCATATACTTTAGTATCTGGGGCTAATGTGGCATCCTCTCGTACCACGACGGTCAACATGGTAGGTCAACTTGCGAGAGGCATAACTTTTGCATATGAGATTTGATTGGCATGATTTTTGCACCGTTGGAAAGGTGTCAGTGTGTATAATAATGCTACAGGGTACAAAATATTCTAGGAAATTTTAAACCCCAAAAAATTACATTTGATGACTCAAAATGGTCGCGGAAGGTTTTGAACCCTAATTTTCCAAATTGGGACCTGCCACTAAAATGGACCTGTAAGTTGATTCCTCGAATTTTTTCCATTCTGAAAGGATCCTAATATATACAAATTATATAAAAATCCAATCTATATCATACCTCCCCATTTAGGGAGGAATTTGTTCCCCAAAACATTTACTGACTGAGGTGAGGAAATTTTTCCTCTACCTTCTCCCCAGAGTACCACTTTCTTTTTCCCGGAAGTTGTCCTTTCAACCTAATATTCCAAAGGTAGTTTTGCCACTTTATTGTAGTTTTGGACCACTTTTTCAAAGTTATTTCCTCTACTAACTCTTCATGAGCATATGGTGCTAAGTCCTCTATGGAAGGTAGGACCTACTCCTCATCCTGATCCAACATGGAAGGCTCATAGAGTTTCAGATGCTCCACATTTACTACTAAGTAAATGCACATGTGTGGGGGTAGAATACGTTTGTAGGATTTATCTCCTACCTTTTTCAATACCTCAAAAGGACCATATTGTGGAGCATTGATCTTCTTACGAAGACCCTGTAGTCTTTCCTTATTCAATGTAAACATACTCTGTCTCCCACTTTAAATGTTCTCTCTATTATATGTTGGTCATGTATAGCCTTGTACTTTTCCTCTGACTTCTTTAGTGTCTCTTGTACTTGCAAATGGATCTTCCTGATATTCTCAGCAAAATTTTCTTCTTTTAATGCATCTACTGTGAGGTCCTCCGTCACTCCTCCTTGTTTTCTATATACAATATCTAAGGGTGAAGGTGGAAAATATCCAAAGCAAGTTTCAAAAGGTGACTTACTAGTACAAGTGTGGACTACTTTGTTATAAGAGTGTTTTATACATATTGGAATTTCATTCTAGGTCTTTGGATGCTTCTAATTGTAACCCCTCAAAAGTTGCACCAAATTCATATTGAATACTTCTATTTTCCCATCTGTCTCTGGATGGAATTTTGTAGACCTATTCAACTTAGTGTCCATGTTCTTCCACATTGTATTACAAAATGCACTGATAAATATGGTATCTCTATTGAGATGATGCTCCTTGGTATCCCAAAGTGCACCTAGACCTGTTCAAAGAACTTGTTTGTTTCTTCTTTTCTGTTGATGGTCTTTTTACAAGGCGTGAGAATGCACATTTTGTTGAACATGTCATCTACCAAAAATAGATAGTCATGTCCCTTTCTGGTTGTTGGTAGACCTCCTACAAAATTCATGGAAATACTTTCCCAAGGTCGAGTGGGTACATGTAAGGGATGGTATAGACCTTGCTTCCTATTACTGGGCTTACTAGTACAACAAAGTATAAATCCTCTAATATACGGTGCTACATATTTTTCCTAAGAAAAAAATGTCCTGCAACCTTGCCATTAGAGGTGTGAGCCTCTCTGACAAGCTGCAATCGTTCACCTTTAGGAACACATATCTTGTCAATCTTGTAGATTAATCCATTCTAGAAATGATAGTTAGCCTTTCCATCACCTTATTCAATATGAATTTGTCCCTGTAGCTGTTGAAACACCTCATTGAAGTCATCATCTTCTGTGTATGCCTCTGTATATGCATCATGGGTAAAAGGATCCACTTGCATAAAAGTTCCCAAAGTTGTAATATTGGATGTGGGTAGTCATGAAAGCATGTCTACCAACTTATTTGTGTTACCCTTCTTATACTTGATGACTAGATGAAATTGTTGTAAAAACCCCATCCACTTGTAATGTCTGGTTTGTTGTAGCTTATTGTGGGCCTACAAATACTGTAGTGGTAGGTGATATGTGTGGATGATGGTATCCTTTCCCATTAGATAGTGTTTCCACTTTTTGATAGCTTGTACCAAGGTATAGAGCTCCTTGTCATAGGTAAGGTAGTTGAGAAATACCCAATGAAATACTTTAGAATGATAGCATACGAGCCTTCCTCCCTACATCAATATTTCTCCCATGGCATACCCACTTGCATCTATCTCCACTTCGAAGGGCTTCTACATGTTTGGTAGTGCGAGCATTAGTTATTGATTGATGTTTATTTTAATCTCATCAAATTTCTTATGCTAATTCTTCCCTCACTATAAATTCTTACCACTAGCTATTATGATGTGGAGTAGTGCAGCTACCACTGAAAATGAAGATATGAACTTCCGCAAGTATTGTGTTGCCCCAAAAAAACTCCTAACTTTAGTGAAATTTGTAGGAATTGGCCATTTCATGATGGCCTCCATATTTGTGGGATCTATCTTGAGCTCCCCTCCACCGATCACATACCCAAAATACACCAAAGTCTGTTGAGAAAACTCACATTTCTTGAGATTGGCTAGAAGCTAGTGCTTTTTCAGAGTCTCTAACACCTGCATCATATGTGAGATGTGCTCTTCCTGGGTAGTGCTATAAACTAGTATATCATCCAAATAAACAATAATGAATGAATCTATATAAGGGAGTAGAACATCATTCATTAGTATAATAAATATAGTTGGTGCATTGCATAAACCAAATGGCATAACCAACCACTCATACAATTCTTTCCCTATCTTGAAGGAAGTCTTCCAGGTATATTTTTCTTTGACTCGTACCTGGTGATATCCTGATTTCAAATCCAACTTAGTGAATAACTTGGCATGCTACAACTAGTCCAATCGATCATCTATCCTTATCATAGGGTACCAATTCTTCATTATAATCTTGTTCAATTCCCTATAATCAATACGCATTCTCCAAGTCCCATCCTTCTTGGGAACAATTATTATGGGTGACCCACAAGGTGAGGTACTTGGTCAAATTACACCTTTCTCCAACAAATGTTGCAATTTCTTATTCACTTCATTTGATTTCAGGGTGGAATATCTATAAATCCAAATATTCAACAATGGGGAGTCTGGAAACAATTGTATTCCATGCTACACTTCCCTCATATGTGGTAGTCATTTAGGCTCTTGGAACACTCTTATGTATGCTTGTAGAAACTACTCTAATTGATTTTTCTTCTCTTTAGTACACCCCTCTAGGGATTCCTTTACTCTCATTGACTCATCGTCAGAATAATTTTCTCTTAAGAAGAGTAAAACATATTTCTTACTAGAACTAATCAACTTCTTGGATTGGTTAGCACTTATTAGTGAGATATTTGACTTGCCTTTATGTGCGTTGATGATGTAGGACTTCCCATTCTTAATTAGTAGATACCAGTTGGCTCTCTGCATGAATATTGCATCCCTCATAAACATGTACGGGCTTCCAAGAACTACTCTACATACATCAAGTGGTACTATATCTAATTCCACTTCATCAATAAAATCAACACTTATAGAAAATTTAATCTTACACTGTTTCGTTACCTTTATCTTTGGATCCTTGTTTACCCAACATAATGGATAGGGGATAGGATGATATTGAACCTCCAATTGAAGCTTGCTGGCCATATTTTCTACTATGAGATTATCCACTGAACCAAAGTTGAACATAACATCTATCTTTGTCTTCTTGACTTAAATCTTGATGCGGAAGAGCTTGGTCATCTCCTTCTCTTCCAAGTGATGAAGGGTATTCAAATTTACCTCCTTCTGCATAGATGTAAAAACAATATTTTCATCCACATCTGAGCTAATTTCAACATGATTTCTTGAATTTGTGGCTAAAAGGTTCTTTTTCTTTCTTTCCTTCTTGCAGTTCTTTGGGTTCAGCTCCAGATGCAATTTCCATCATGTTTTCTTGGTGTGGCCATCAATGTTGCGATGATTTTAATGGTTGTTCAGATATTTTCTCTACTATGCACTGGGTGATGTCTTCTTATCTTTCCCCCCTTTCCACTTCTTCTTCCCCTTCTTGAAATATTCTCGGTTCTCTTTCTACTTTGAAACACTTGGATGCCCCTTCTTTTGGCCTATGTTTTCTAAGTATTGTACCTATACACAGGCCTCATACATTGTCCTTGGATTGAAGAGCATCACCTGCTTTCATAGGTGACCATGTAAACCCCCTAGATCCTTGAGTAGTACATCTGGGTTCTCTAGAGAGATACCCAACATGATGGTCATTTTTATGAACTTAGTGGTGTACTCATGTACACTCTTCCCCTGCCTCTTCCAGAAGTAGTGCCACTGGATCCATCAGTCCTATACATACCCAATAGGGTAGAATTAGGACTTGATGAGGGTTTTGAAGTCCTCCCACCCAATTAACGGAAGATCAACCTCCATTCTAAGTGTTTCCATGTGAATTTCCCACCAGGTTAAAGCATGGCCCTCTAACTTCAATCTAGCAAATGAAATCTTCTACCCTTCATCTATATAGTGAATGCTAAAATAAACTTCTAATTATTGCAAACAATGATTCAATTTTAATGCATCGATCTCACCTTGGTATGGATTTATGTCCACTTTCACTTTCATATTGAATAGGGAATGTGAAGAATACATGGAACTTGAACTTGGATGCTCTTTATTGGATTCTTTTTGTGACTCATTTCTTGAGTCTTCCTGAGCTTCTGATTTCCCCTCTGATATATTCTCTAATTTAGAGCCTCCATCATCTTCGAATAGTCTGATATTTCTTTCTAAAGCTGCCATGCACAGGTTCATATTGCAAATGATGTCAACAAATTACGCTTCCAACCTCTCAAATGTCTATTCTACTAGATCTTTAGGGTTGTTATGAACATACTCGTCTGCCATGGCCAGGGTTTCCACGACTTCTCTTTACGTTGATTCTTAGATTCTTCAACTTCCCACAAATACCCAAAATAAAAACCTACTTTGATACCAATATGATATGTAAATTGTCGAGAATATTTCACCAGAATAGTTCATCACAATAAATCTAATAAAATACTGAAATCTTTGTTATTAAGATTAATTTTTCCTTTAGATCTAAGAATATTTAGTTATTGATTTTCTGCTTATGCATGAAATATATAAAATGTGGAAAATGGAGCACAGTAAAATAAAATCACACCATCCACAAATAAACACATGATATGACTTGAGAAACCCAATACGGGAGAAAACCCAACTAGAAGGTGATGATTCTCTACTCTCTTTTCTTTGGTATAGAAATGATGCAAGTACAAAGAAAGAGGTACTCTCTGTGGATTTGCCTTTGACCTGTGGCCTATATGGCCGCTACAAAAAATCTCCTCCTTTGTTATGCTCATATAATACCACTCTTCGATGTTTTTCTCGGCTATGGAACAATATACAATGCAAAATAATGGAACCCCTTCTCCTCCTAGTGGTCTGGTATTTAAGATAGCCTGATAGCCATCTAGGGGTAGGTTTTTGACTTCCTCAACCCTCAACTATGATAGGGTTTTGGACCTTCTATAATATTTTTGAAACTACATATGTGGCTAGCCCCATATGCATTAGTAACAGAGGATGACATGGCATCCTCTCATAACATGGTAGATCGACCTGGGGGAGGCATAAGTTTTTCATATGATCTCTGACTGACATGATTTTTTCATAGTTGGAAAGGTCTCTTTGTGTAGAATGGCTCCACGAGGTTTGTGCTACGATGGGAAATTTTTTACCCCCAAAAATGGTTTTTATGCCTCAAAATGGCCCAGAAAGTTCCAAACCCCAATTTTCCAAACTGGGACCTACCTCTAAAATGGCCCTACAAGCTCATTCCTCCAATTGTTTCCACTCTAAAAGGATCAAGATGTATGAAAAAAAAATATAATGATCCAATATGGATCAATACTTGATATGGATACATGGTTCAAATACTATCAAATTCCTGATGAAGACAAGGTTCCACTTTCCAAGTTGAAGATTATGGGACTTGCTAAATTGTTGGTTATAGAATGAGATATAGATCAAAACCCCGTCACTACATGGTCCAATCTTGTAGAGTCCATTACTTTAGAAGACTAAGTGGATATGACTATGTCAAGTGTTCAACATGTCTGTACAAGAATACATCCATCATTTTAACATGTTAAGCATCCTCCTTGGCATCTTCGATTTAGGTGAGAAGATCATTCTTAAATTTAAAAGTGGATTGCATGAACAATTATATCGATATCTTAATTTCGTTGAAATCACCACTCTTGATGTTGCTTTCAATCTCACTCAGTTGGCCAAAGAAAATATTTATGATAAGCATAAATTTCAGCAACACCCATTCTCTTTCAATAAAAACATAAGAATTTGTCACTCATGTTCACCTTACTCATGATTTTTTGGTGGATTACATAATTGATAATGGCTTGCAGAAAAATTTGATTGCAAACATTATTGTTGAAAAGATTCATTTACCTATGGACCCTCATCCTCATCGATATGCACTTAGATTAAAGGACAATGGTCTATCTACATATATCACACATACATGCATGGTGTTATTTGATTTTGGATCTCAGTTTGTGGAGAAGGTCACCTATGTTGTGATTGAAATGAATTGTAATGGGTTGTTTATTGTAAATCCATATGCGTATGATAAGAAATATTATTATGATGCATATAAAAATACCTATCCACTGCAAAAAGACAAATAAATGTACCTCATCATAAGCACACCTAAATCAACTAATTTGGTACTAAGTTGCAAGAAGACAGATAAAGCAGTTAATCAAGAAACAACATTCTACTGGTATTCATCATAGTTAATTTGTTCTACTTTGCATAATACATCTGGTACCTTACAAGTGGTATTAGAGCACTTTCCTCTGCAAAAATTTGGGAATTTTTTTTCAAGGTAGATACGTGTACTATTGGCATCTCTAAAGCACATATCTATCATTCAGTGAGTAAAACTACGGTTGGGGAAGACTACACATAAGAAATGTAGATAGTTTTACAAGTTACTTGAAACAAATGTTTCACCTTCAAGTTGGAAACTTCTTTAACCCTTGTTAGTACCCCTTCGAGTAGTATCGCATCAGACAACACATGTATACAACCATCAATCCCACATACCTTCATGTATATAGGGAGTCCCCTAGGTCTCCTAAAACCAACTTTAGATCATCCTTTTGACTTCCTATATGCTATAGTGGCATCAAGAACAACACTCAGGAAGAATACTCTATAGTACCTGGGTAATTATGCAGTACGACTAAGGGTACATTCAAGCCTCCTTAGTTAGTGCCATGAGATATTGGGTTGAGTTCTAATATTTGGCCTGATGCATATATCAGAGAGCTATAGCACAGGGAAAACTCTTGTCTATAGGAACCTTGAAAACCCTAACCCTTGGGAACGAAACATAATAGAACATAAACATAGGGGAAGTTTTTCGCACAACCCTACCTCCTACATCCAAGTTGATAAATTTCTACACAATTTTCCCTATTAACAATTTGGGCATTTTGTCACTGAAATATTCTTCAGGATGGAGTATAAATCCACCTAAGTAAAAAAAATAGTTGTCACACAGACACCTTTATTCGGGACCTATCCCATTRGATTCCCCTATTTTCCCTGATTGTCATGGTACCTATCACTTACAAGAATTTTTTCCCATGGACCCACCCACCCTTAATGGCACACTTATTTTCCACATATTCCATTGGATTMTTCTCTTCACCCTGATCAACATGGTACCCCTCACCTATAACGATTTTATTTGTTTATTTATTTATTTTTTMTGTGCAGACCCACCTACCCACTTTCTGTTTGTTCACAAATAGCTCTCACCCACAACCAAGAAATCACTTCCTTGATCACAGACAACAACCATATCAAGTGTGACATCCAGTACATCAATTCCAATATCTCTACCCTCAACTCTGATATGAAATGCATGAAACAGTCCATAGAGACCCTTTCTATAGATATGCATAACTTCATAATTCAATTATGGGGCCCTACCTCCTTTGAACAACCTTCCAACCCCGACAATGCCAACTGCTCCCATTCCACGACCTTTAATTCCAACCCATTTCATCATGAAATACATCTTCCTAGAGTTGAAGTGAACAAATTTGATGGCTCAAATCCCACTAGACGGGTCACTCAAATGGAACATTATTTCTCCTTACAGAAAATTATTGATGATTTAACCAAACTCTGTTACGGTATCCTTTATATGGATCTTGAATGCTAGAAATGATGTAAAAATTCACGCAAAGGGTATGTTTCTTGGACAGTTTGTTGTAGATATTTATGAACGCATTGAAATCAACAAACACCATTTTGGCCATTTGAGCATTTTTCTTTCGGAATGGAGAGCATGACTGACACCTTCTTTAGGGAATGATTTATCAGTGTCTTGAAGGATGACATCTGATCCTAGGTCCTATTGGCTCACCTCCAGAATTAGATAGAAGCTACTAAAAGCACCAAGGAATCACGACAAGTAGTTTCTTCCCAAAACATGAAACCCCCTTTATTCCTCTCCCTAGATCCATAAATTATCCTAGGAAGAAATGGTTGAATTCCAACTTAATGGTMTTTKTTATAATTGTGATGACAAATATTTTTGGGGGCACAAGTGTAAGGAAAAAAATCTTTTTATGGCATTCTCTAAGGATGTTTMTAACAAGGATKTTTATGTTCCCCATGTTGAAGAGCTACCCCCAGTAGATGATCCTACCTTGACCTTTGATCCACCAGAAGTTGAACCACTGATTTTGTTGAACTCCCTCACTCATTTTTCTGCTCCCCAAACCCTCAATCTAATTGTCTTGAAGGATGACATCTGATCCTAGGTCCTATTGGCTCACCTCCAGAATTAGATAGAAGCTACTAAAAGCACCAAGGAATCACGACARGTAGTTTCTTCCCAAAACATGAAACCCCCTTTATTCCTCTCCCTAGATCCATAAATTATCCTAGGAAGAAATGGTTGAATTCCAACTTAATGGTATTTGTTATAATTGTGATGACAAATATTTTTGGGGGCACAAGTGTAAGGAAAAAAATCTTTTTATGGCATTCTCTAAGGATGTTTCTAACAAGGATTTTTATGTTCCCCATGTTGAAGAGCTACCCCCAGTAGATGATCCTACCTTGACCTTTGATCCACCAGAAGTTGAACCACTGATTTTGTTGAACTCCCTCACTCATTTTTCTGCTCCCCAAACCCTCAATCTAATTATCTACATTAAGAATAGGAAATTGATTATCCTAATTGACAGTGGAAACACCCATAATTGTATTCATTCACATTTCTCAAGAGACCATGTGTTATATTCGTGCAGTCAATAATTTTCAAATCATGATTACAAATGGTGGTTCCATTAAATGTGGGGGGTTTTGTGAAAATGTGCACCTACAAATTGGTCATTATCACCTGGAATGTCATATGTTTACAATTGACATGGGAGGTTGTGACATTGTTCTTAGTGATGAATAGTTACGAACACTTGACCCCATAACCATGGATTTTAAGGACTTAACCATGTGATTCTAACAAGAGTCACAATAGTATAAGTTCCAGGACATCATGGAAGGCTCCCCTAAGATCATTAGTTCCCATAGAATGGAAATGCTTCTAAAAAATGGTCATTACAGTATTATTTCCCAACTCCTTTCCATTCAAGAACTTGAGACCCCCTCACCTAATGTGCATCCTGACCCCCAATCTCTACTATTCCACAACCAATATGTTTTTAACACTCCCCAAGGACTTCCCCCTTCCCACAGATCCCATGATAATTCTATTCCCCTTGTCCCTGACAGTGTTCCTCCCAATGTTTGTCCTTATCGTCATCCCTCTGCCCCGAAAAAATGAAATTAAGAAAATTATTCAAGAATTTATAGAGGTGGGTTTTATCCATCCTGGTACTATCCCTTATTCTTCTCCTGTATTCATGGTACTCAAGAAATAGGGCACCTATTGCATGTGTCTTGATTTCCGCACCCTCAACAAAATCACAATCACAGACAAATTTCTTATTCCTTTCATTGATGACCTTTTGGATATATTTATTGGTGCTCAGTACTTTTCCAAACATGATCTTCATTCTGGCTACCACTAAATACATATGAGAGAGGAATATATTCTGAAAACTTCCTTTTTCACTCATGAGGGTCACTATGAGTTATTAATCATGCCCTTTGGCTTTTGTAATGAACCTTCCACTTTTCAAAGTCTCATGAATCATGTATTCCATCCTTTTATCTTTCATTTCGTCTTAGTTTTCTTTGATTATATCCTCATCTATAGTAAAACTTGGCAAGCACATCTCATCCATGTGGACCAATTCATACACTTACTGTCTAAGCACAATTTTTTTATCAAACAGTATTAATGTGCTTTTGGAGCCTCTGAAGTTAAGTAACTGGGTCATATTGTTGACAAGGATGGTGTATGTGTGGATCCTAAGAAAATTAAATCTATTAAGGATTGTTCTCTCCCTAAAACTCTTAAAATTTTGTGTGGCTTCTTGGGTTTAACGAGCTATTATCACAAGTTTTTTCAAAATTATGGAAAAATTGTAGCTCCTCTCACCACTCTCTTTAAAAAGAATGTTTTTAGTTGGAATATTGAAGTTGATCACTCCTTCTGAGCCTTGAAATAGTCTACGTTCATGACTCATGTTCTAGCACTGCTCGACTTCACCAATATTTTTGTATTGGAATGTGATGCTTTAGGGAATAGGATTGGGGTAGTCCTCATGCAATTATTTTTTGGAAAATAGAATTTCATCCTCATAGAAACAAAAATGGGTAACCAAGATGTTTGTTTATGATTATGAGATAATTTACAATAAGGGAAAATAAAATGTGGTTGTTGATGCTCTTTCAAAGAAATATGAAGAAGAAGGGTCCATATTTTCTCTCTCTTTCATTGTACGAGAATGGCTACAAGTTGCTATCTAGGAATGGTTGCAATATCCCAAGATGGGGTTAAATAAGTGGAATATTTGAGTCATATTGTATCTCATGAAGGTTTCAAAGTGGATACTAACAAAATTAAAGATATGATGGAATGTCAATTCTGAAAAAAAAAATGAAGAATCTTAGAGGATTCCTAGGATTCTTAGGATTCATAGGATATTACCACAATTTTGTTAAGAATTATTGTCAAATAGCATCACCTCTAACAATTTTATTAAAATGGAGGTGTTTTCTTAGACTCAAGAAGAAACCAAATATTTTGAAAATATTGAGGCTATGTGTATGACTCTTGTCCTGGCCACACCTAACTTCACAAAAACTTTTATTGTGTAATGTGATGCCTAGGGACATGCCATTGGTACGATTTTAATGCAAGAAGGAATTCCCCTTGCCTTTGAGAGTAGCCATCTTAAATTAAAGAACTTACTCAAACCCATTTATGAAAAGGATTTTTTTTTTATGTTACATAGAATTCAAAAGTGACGTCATTACCTAAAAGGAAGACACTTCAAGGTAAAACAGATCATAATAGTTTAAATTACTTCTTGGAAAAACAATTATATTTATAAGAGAAACAAAAATGGGTTACAAAGATGATTTTTAATGAATTTGAAAGTATCTACAAAATATGGTAGCATATGCACTTTTAAGGAAATAATAAGACACACAGGGTTTACTGTGTGTTATTTCCATTCCAAAATCTAATTAGGTGGAAGAAGCAATGATATAATGTAAACAAGATCAAAATTTATGTAAGATCATTCAACAAATACAAGAGGACCCAAGTCCACTAGATAAATTTGTGTGGAATAATGGTTTACTATGGTATCGAGATCACTTATATTTATGTAAGAATTCCCAACTCAAACAGAAGGTCCTTTTGGAATTAAATGCTTCTCCTATAGGAGGACATTCAGGGTTCTTGAAAAATTACCACATGATCAAAAAGGACATTTTCTGGGAAGGTCTTCAAAATGATGTTCAAAAGTTTGTGGATGAATGTGTGGTTTACCAACAGAACAAGGGAGAGACAATCAAGTCCTCGTGTCTTCTACAACTATTAGCTATTGTTGATACTGAGAGGGGGGTGAATCAGTATCAAGTACAATTTAAAACCTTTTTCAACTCATACTTAAACCATTCAATTATATCCAATGAGCAATGAACAATAGTATAAAAGTTACACCAATACACCACAATACACCATGCACAATATAAGAGAAATAATCAATAGTTATTGTTCAAGGGAAGGAATGACTTCCAAAGGTAGCTACAGCTTCCAAATGTAAAGGGAGGGATAAACCTCCAAGAGGAAGATACAATCCTCCAATATCAAGAGATATTTGAACTCTCCATACTTGCCCCTTCCTTCCACCCAATAATATATGAGAGATAATAAAACTTTACATTAAATCATCACCATCAATCAATCATCACATAGAACCTGATAATGCTTCCTGATACTTCTTTAATTTATGCAATTCTTCAATTCTTGGAGTACTATGATCCTATAGATAATATTACTCAATGTATTCTCTAAAACTCATCCAAGTTTCACTCCTTGAATCCTCCCGAAAAAGAAGTTATAGAGAGAATGATAGACCTTGTTCAATTTTGGTTTATTTAGGAGACTGAACTTGTATAGAATGCCCCATGCTCAATATTTAACATCAGATTCTGAAACTCGCACACAAGAAACTACATTTCGTACTCTTTCCAATGAAATTTTTTCCACATCATTTGGATTCTCTATGAACAAGTAATGACTCTTTTACCCGTAACACCTTAGAACACATCACCAAAAGACTTCATCCTCCCCTGAAATCTGACCTTCTTTACTTCTGATTTCCTTTGAAATTTGACTTGTGTATCAAATGAATGTATAATGATATTTATTTATACCATTTATGTCACTTAATTTTCACATTAGGGCCGACCTGACACTTTCTTATTTTGTAATTCTTTTATTTAATTATCTCCAGGGCCTACATGTACTTCCTTATTAAATTCACTTTGTCATCTTCAAAAATTCATTTCTCCTCAACCATGAGGATCCGCCTGACGTGCCACATACCACCGAAAACAACATGATGTATACTATCCCTCCATGGGTTTTGTATCTTCATGTGAATTTTCCTTCATGTCCAAATACCTTCATCAATCTTGTGGTACAAAACCCATGACTAGGGTTGACATCAATGACAACAACCAATCTTCCAACAATCTCCCCCTTTGTCATTGATGGAAACACTCATGCTCCCCCTGTCATCATGATCCCAATTTGTCTTTTCCTTTTAAACCAATGGCAAAGGGTGGGGTTGTGCCCTGGCAAAAGGTAACTCTCTTCTTTGGGGTTGCTCCCCCTGAACATATAGCACTTAATAACACTTCATTTTTATGGTCTCTTTCTTCCTTGGATATTTTTCGTGGTTTTAGGACATATATGTTACTTGGTCTTCTTGTTTCAGTTGCAACCAATCTTCCTGAGTTATTTTCTTTGATTTTACATTTTCGGGAGTCAAACGTAAGAGTGTATCCTTGATCACACATTTTACTAACACTGCGTAGATTATGCTTCAAGTCTTCAACCAATAGGACATTCTTTGCTGTTACATTTTCTCTTCCAAGCTCTAATACACCTTCTCCAATTATTTTGGCAAATGAGTCATCTCCAAATGCAACATTGCCACCCTTTCTCTTCCAACTGATGAATTTGTCTTGATCCCTGGTCATGTGTGAAGAACATCTGTTGTCTATGTACCATTCATCTTCTTGTTTACATTCTTCAGCAGTCAATGCTATTCAACAATCTTCATTGTTTGGAATCTCTTTCCTTCTCCATATTGTGGTTGGCAAAGGGACAACTTCATTTATATATCTGCAATCTCATGCTTTGTGACCAAGATAATTACATTTGTAGCATGCAATATTTTTTTCCATCAATGGGGGAAATGATATAACTTTGTTGACAAATCCATGATTATTTCCATATCCTCTATTTACACCATTCATGTTTCTTGCGTACATCTTCCTTTCATTGATTCTGCAATTAATTGCCTTATGTCCAAAATTTTTGCAAGTATAACAATGACCAAGAAAGAAATTTTTCCACCATGGAGTAAGAGGGTTTCTTTGTGATGTAGTCCATCTGGGTTCATGATCTATTCTTTTGTAGTTTCTTTCATACCGATTGAATCTTCTTCGATTCCTGAAGGTAGGAGGCCTTCTTGGATATTCATCTCTTTTGTAATCATTCATTCTTTCTGGTATCCTAGTCCACTTCTCATTAACTGTCTGTGTAGATCTTTCTTCAACCTTCTTGTTGGTATTTGCATCTTCTTTGTATGAAGTTTCACCCATGCATCCAAAATGTGTTAAGTCTTTTTGCACTTGAGAGTTTCTTAAGCTCTTCCTCAATGAGACAACTTCTTGTTCAAGTTTCTCACAAACTTCTTCTTTCTTCATCATTTGGACATTCCTTCTTCTATTATTCTTTCTTCTTCGATTAGAGTTTTCAAGGAAATGGTTTCTTCTCTTAGTTTCTCAAAGTCTTCTAATTGTTTCTTCAAGATTACAATTATCTTTTCACAACTACCCAATTCTCTTCTTAGTTTTCTTTGCATGTCTTTGAGCTTGCTATTTTCAATCTCAACATACTTCAATTTTTTAAGATTGTCATCTTCTTGTTGAATAATTTTTTCTTCATGATTTTATTCTTCTTCATTGGAATTTTCTTCTTCAGTCTCATTTCTTTCAATCCTTGGATGAGGAAATTTAAATTCAACATGACGTACTCCTTCACAATTAAAGCAAAAGAATTGACCTCTATTTTCTTCTTTGAAATCTGAGATGTTGTAATTTGCTTCAACTTCTTCTTCTTTGTATTCTGCTTCTTTCCTTACATAAAGGTCTTGTAGCTTGTCCCAAATCTCTTTTGATGATGCACATGATCCCACCTTGGATTTCACTGAATTTGTCAATCCATCCAGGATGGTATCTATTGCCAATTTGTTGTTCATTTTTTCTTCCTTATGAGTTGCAGTCTTTGGTTTCTTCAAAGCATTGTATCCTGAAGCAACTGAGAACCAAACATCTTCCCCAATAGCTTTCAAGTAAGTTTCCATTCTATTACTCCAGTATTCAAAATTGCTTCCATCAAATGGTGGAATCCCAGTTGGAATTTTGTCTTCCATTTCTTCTTAGGATCTTCCTTCAAGTGGTTAAACTGTACTGAAGGTAACCCACTCTGATACCAATTGTTGATACTAAGAGGGGGGTGAACCTGTATCAAGTACAATTTAAAACCTTTTTCAACTTATACTTAAGCCATTCAATTACATCCAATGAGAAATCAACAATAGTATAAGAGTTA
>JASDQU011375298.1:7266-19865 GCA_032191745.1 Picea mariana | reverse complement strand
TAATGCATACACCAAGGTCAACCCTTCTCTTTCTATTGTATTGTAGTTATGTTCTGAATATGAAAATTTTCTACTTGCAAATGCTATAGGGTGATCTATTTAACCTTCTCCTGCTTGTGGCATTACTGCTCCTAGATCTATTGTAGATGCATCCACATCCACATGCACATGAAATTCCTTTTCCCAGTACGAAAACACTAAAATTGGCGTTGTCACCATATTTTCCTTCAGAATATCCAAACTCTATTGGTGCTCCTCATTCCACTGATACTTGATGTCCTTCTTCAACAATTTCTTCATCGACACAGTAATTTGTGCACATCCCCTTATAAATTTCCTATAATACCCTGTATGACCAAGTGTACTCTTCAACTAGTGCACTAACTTAGGTGGTGGTAAGTTCACTATGAAAACAATTTTAGCAGTATCAACCAATAGACCTTGTTTACACACCACATGCCCTAACAGAATACCAAAAGGTGCGTAGAAAATGCATTTCTTAATATTAAAAGAAAATCTGACACTGTCTACATCTATCTAACATCGGTCTTAACACTTCAACATGATTCTTTAGTAAACTAAACATTGTCCAATAATCCAAGTAAACTTCCAAAAAATTATGAATAAATTCTTTAAAGTCAACTATTACTTCCCTTGAAAAATTGTAGGTGCATTCTTCAACCCAAGTGGCATAACCGTATACTGATATGATCCCCATTCTGTTGAAAATGTAGTCTTATGTATATCTTATGGTGCTATCCTGATATGATGATATCCTGTGAACCCTTCTATAATGGATAGACTTCTTGAACTCCTACATTCTCCAAAACGTCATCTATAAATGGGATAGGAAAAGGATCATGAAAGAAATCATCATTCAATTTTTTTCAGATCTACACAGATCCTTATTCCCCCTTTATTATTTTCTTGTACTACCATAGGGTTGATCCATTCTAACTCTTCCACAAGTTCTATGACACCAGCCTCTAACATCTTGTCAATTTCTTCCTTCACCTTCTGCTTATACACCGGATTCAACCTGTAAGGTCTCTATCTAGCATTTGGTTTCAAAGGGATCTTCATATCTACAAGTTCTCCTGCTAATCAATTCATATATGAACACACCACTGGAAACAAATCACTATACTCATGCAGTAACTCTATGATTATTTCTACTGTTTGATTATCCCAATAATCTCCAATGCTTGCAATCTTTGGGTTTTGTGTTGTTCCAATTTTTACCTTCTTGATCTTCAGGGGTGTAGCATAATATTATGAATCTAGCTTTGGAACTTCTACTTCTCTCTCCTCTTCAAATTCTGGGATCTGGATATTGCACAGGTTTTATTCTGTCGGGTCTTCTTCTTCTGTGACATGATAATAGTGTAGAAACCAATGAACTATCTATCTAGTCTAATATTTTGTGAAAATTTCCACTCCATGTTCTTTGAAAATCCTGTCTCTTACTACCTTCAGTGTTGTATCTATCTCTGGAATATCATGCTAAAAGGAAAATTTAATCACAAAATTATGGTGTATCTCTTCCCTACTTGTAGTTTCCCTGCGTTGTTCCTGTTATGTGTACCCGTTCTTTGGAATGCCTTATAATGTGGGAATAAAATGATGTGGCCGTTCTTCTGGTGGTACTAATATCCATTGAATTATACATCTTTCTACATGTTCTCTGGGTTGTCCAATTCCATCATACTTTTCCATATATCTATCTTGTTTCTCTGAACCAAATCTAATGTGCAGTAGTATCTTACATTGATACCAATTGTTGATCTTCTATTTATGTGTACTATCCCAATGTAGGTTCTCCCTTAGCTTCCCATGTCTTCTTAGCCAAAACATTTACTTCATACCCTAAGTCTAGTATGATATCTCCCATATTGAAATCTCCAATGTTTTCATTCAACCTGAATTCCCTACTTGTTCTTCTCTTCTTACGAACCTGATTGACTCTCTTGGGTTATAGCTTCATTTCTTCTCCAGAATTGCACTTCTCTAATAGAATCTATAATACTTGTAAACAATTTTTATCATTCAACAACTTTACAAAAGACCCCAAAAAATTTCTCATATTACTTATTTATTTTGATGGTTGTTCTCTATTGATATGATCAAATAATGGAGGCATGCCATACACTGGTATATCATCTATTGGATTTTTTCTTGAGGTTCACACAATGTTCTCCTTCAAAATAACTTGTCTAGCTTCTTTGAATATCTCCTTCTCTTTGCGTTCATCAATTATTTTTTTCAGGTTCTGTATTCTTCCTGACCCACTGGTATTGGTCCTTATCCTTCTTTGCTACATCTGCTCTTATATTGGATCCACCTCTAGTAATTATTTTGATCTTCTTCCCATCCTCTTCTATGTTTTCCACAAAAATCCATTGGACGTTATGATTTTTCTAGTTCCTTTTGTCATGTTTCTTTATTAGAAGTGTCAGACAGTCTTTTGTCTCATGATCTATTTCGCGACAATACACACATGTCATAGGTGGCTGTGGAAAATCTCTTGCATAGTGTTTGGGTTTCTGATAGTTGTGAAAAACTATTGGTCATCTACCTCCTCCAAATCCTCTTCCTCCACGACCTCCTCCTACGAAGCCTCCTCTGTTTCCTTTATTTTCTATGTGCGGTGTATTATACCATGGTTCCTGATTGTACTGCAATTGCGCATTATTGTATTGTGGTGGCACTGCACATTGTTGCACATTGTTATACTGTGGTGGTGCTCCAAACTGTTGTGCATTTTTGTATTGTGGTGGTGCGGAAAACTGTTGTGCATTGTTATACTATGGATTCTATGTAGGTTGTCCAGTCATTAATTCTTCCTACACCCTATAAGTGTTTGATGTCCTCTCCTTCATTATCTCCAAAGTCCTGCAGTCTTTGTCTTCATGTCCAACTAACTTGCAAAATTAAAAAAAGTAGTCTTTGGTATTGTCTGATACTTTTTCATCATGAGACTATGATAAGGATCATGTTCATGTGTGCTACATATATCACACCATGGTCTTCTTGGGGGTAAAGGATTCAAAATTCCTATCCCCAAGTACTACACAAGGTTTGGGCACTTGTTCTTATGATGAACTTATGTTCTACAAAATGTGCACCAAACATCCTCCCTCTTTTGATTTCCCTTATTCTGATTCAAATGAAATTTTAGGTTCTTCAGGTATGCTCTCAGCTCTTTCATAACTGGATCTGTATGCTTATACTCATTTTCCTCTAACTACAAAGTTGCTTGAAAGGCCTCAATCTGGGTTTCAAACTTTTTTTGCCTCAAGGGATACTTAAAATGTGCCAATAAAGAGTTAACAAATAAATGTCTATGTTGCATATCAATAATAGGGTACTTCAATTTATCTTTTAGCCTCTTGGACTTATGATCAACCTCCTATACTCACTCACCTAGTTTTTTCTTAATCTCTATCATTTCACTCATGAACTGATCCTCTCAACTTGGTTTTTGAAATTCATTAATCAATTGCTTCTTCACATCTGCAACGGTTGTAGGTTCTCCCGTTGGATTATGTACTGCAAGACCCATGTACCAATATAATGCGTAGTCTCTGGCTATGATTTCCAACTGCACAACCTTTGTATATTCATCTTTAATCTGCTTGGTTTCCCAAATCTTCTCACAGATAAATAAATTATTCTTTGGTTCATTCAACCCTTCTCCATGAAACTTTGGTAACCGAATAGTTGGATCATGTCCCTCAATTGTGAAGTTTTCTATAATACCACCTCCGCACGGTGTAGATACCTGAATTCTACTTGTTGAAATTATTCTTCTACTTGAACTTCCACTGGACCCATGTCCTACTAAAATCCTTCTACAACTAATAACTTTTTGTCTGAACATTTCTTCTTCGTCAATTTTCTTAGTCGCATATGGGATTGTGGGTTCCACACTAATTTGAATGTGGAATGGAGAGCTTTATTCTATGCCTGACCTCTATTTTTCCTCTCATATCTGGAATATAATATTTCCTCAATCTTCCCCATCGCACAAATATCTTCTACCTCTTCCTCATCAGTTTCCAAGCCCTCTCGCTCAACTACTACCCTCTTCTGACTATTGATCTTATACTGGTAGGGTCATACACTGTGCATCTCTCTCTCTTTCCATTATCTCCTTGGTTTATTACTCTTCCATCATAATAGGGTCCATTTCTTCCTTATTCTAGCCTCCATCCAAAGCCCTTTCCATATATCATATCTTCCTTAGTACTTCCCCCAATCCCCCCATGCATGTAGAGTGATTTAGTTGTCTGATTCCATTCTCATCACACCTTTATCATTAAATAAGATCTGGATCGACATGTAAAGTGACCTAATGTGCCTTCCACTTAGTCCCTTCATAAACTCATGATTTTCAGTAGTGTAAGACTTCACAGTATCAACTGCAAACTCAGTAATAAACCCTGTAGTGATATTGTCCAACCAAAAATCCATTGTGCGTGTAACTTTGTTATTGACCCTTTCCAACCACACAATGTTCTCAGTAGTCCACTCTATTGTCCTTATCCAATTATTCGGATGAGTATCCTTCAACCTCAATAATCACTCCTGTAATAACTATGGAAAATATTGGAAATATGCCTCATGCAAATCAATAAACACATACCTCTACAAATATTGGCGTGATGTATACCTAGAGATTCTATTATCTTTCTACGTGAACTCGAGATTCTTTGTATCCAACCATCTTTCAATCTCTTTCTTTGTAGGGTTCCATGGCCTGAACATCCCATTCTACCACTAAATTCTCTTCATCAAATCCCCTCCAATCTGATCTGTTGAGTTCCAACTGGAAACAGAACCATTTGTTGGATGTATGGGCTGACTCGGGTTCTACCTTAGTTCTCCAACAAAACCATAGAAACCATTAGCCCCTCTGGTAAACTAGTAGGAAACACTACGCACAGAGTGAACAATGCAATCTCACCCAAGATGGCTTATGGTTGATTGCATGACCCAAGTTTTGTGCAATCATGGAAGAGATGGAACTCGTGGGATTGTTAGTCATATCATTAATTCTTTTACTTCAACATGCATTCTACCATTTATTCATATTTTAACATTCATTCTTCAAAAAATAACATGCGCTTTGTAAATTAACCTTAATAGATTCATATCTTCATTCATTCAACATAAAATCATATCAAAGAAACAAATAAGAAAAACACACATAGGGATACCATATTTTACTATGGTTCACCCCTCGGGTTACATCCACAAAGAGATTATGTTTATTTATTATTCTTCATCAAAAGTTTTGTGTTGGGTGCATTACATCATAGGTTTTAGTACTGGTGAGGCTAAACATCATCACACCAAGATCCACAAATTGCGACCTAACCCTCAGTTACACTCCATAAGTCTCCAAAAATGATACTTCGACTCAAACAATATCAAGACTCAAGACTCAAAAAGGTTCTCCAAGGTACTTCTCTTCATACATAAGTTATCCTCCTATCTACCTCATACATCATATTTATAGAAAAATATGGGTAAAAACCATTACATTATAATCCAAAACCCTAATTCTAAATGGACTCCACTTGTCCAGATTCTATTTGCCTTCATGTGCTAATCCAAAATTCTGTCACGTTGATTTTCCTTTATTTCTGTCATGCACTGCCTCCTTGTTCCATTATGCCTTGTTTGCTACATTGTATCTCAAACCTTACCAAAAATAACCTTTTCCAACACTTCTCCTCATTTTCTTTCATCTCCCTATACTGGGTTTAATGTATCTAGTTTTTTTATATCCTTCCCTCTACCTGGTTTCCCACACCCTCTCTAGTCTCCCTCTTATCTCATTCCTCTCGATATCCCCCCCTTAACTATTTCCTTTACCATAATCTCCCCTTTTCCTTTGGGATTTGTCTTTGATCTCTTTTTCCCAGACCCCCCATAATTATTTTGGTTTCTTTTGTCACATGTTCACAACCCCTTTCATTTTTGTGTCCTTCGCAGAATTGTTTCATGGACCTTTCAAGCCTTAGTTATAATCATCTCGAGTATCCCTATTTCTACTTATCTTTTTGAGTACCCATATCCTTGTGAAAACATCATTCATACTATAGACAACAACATATCATGCTGAGGCATTTACATAACAATGGAACCTTTTTTGAATGAGGTCAAAGGGTGTGTGAAGTGATTAGAAGAAATTTTGGAAGGAATACTAGATCAATACGAGGAGAATGTAGGAAGAATCAGTAATATGGAAAGTATTATGTCTCTTCTCCTAAGAAGAACTGAAATCATCAGTGTTGGCACATGGGCAGACCCAGGGTTTATCT
This sequence comes from Picea mariana, assembly GCA_032191745.1. Lineage (NCBI taxonomy): Eukaryota > Viridiplantae > Streptophyta > Pinopsida > Pinales > Pinaceae > Picea > Picea mariana. Next base: position 13,536 of record JASDQU011375298.1, on the reverse strand, counting down.
CTAACAATGCACCAACAAGCCCTAACTACTGGCCCTTTCAGAAATACCTGCGAAGCATATGCAGTCTCACCCGAAGTAGCAATAGGGGGTTGTAGGACACAGGTGTATACAACCAGAGGAAATTAAAAGTGGATCCAAGGAAACACCACACAACAACCTAGTTATTCTTTATCTCCTTTAATCCTACTGCACAAGATATATCTCAGATCTAACACAATGATGCAATAACAGAGTAACAGAAGGAAAAAGAACACAAAATCAATCACACATAACAACAAGATATATGTGGTTCACCCTCTCCCTAGGGCTATGTCCACAGAACTGTGTTTCTTGATATTATGGGAAAACATATAGTTCTATCTTCTCTCTTATCTTGCATATCTCTCTCTCTTTCTCTCCCTTCCCTGCAAACCCAACTGCAAGGTTGATATTCACACCCAGCTGAAGATATTAGAACACTATAGTGCCATTACACTCACCACTTCTCTCACTTACCACAATAGTCACTCTCTTAATCCACATTGACAAACTCAAAACCAACAACCAACACCAAACCCCTCTTCTCTCATATAGGTCCTTATTTATACATTACAATGACTCTTAGACAACTTTAGGTCGAAACCTAGGTGTCAAAAACATCAATAGAAAAACCCTAGGTCCACTTTGACTCGAGTTTTCCAAGCTTAACTAGCCTATCTTTCCAACTTTCTCACGAGCTACTCCAAAGCATCCATTGGTGTATTTTTCCACTTGCTGAGTTGTCCATGATCCATCCTCCTTGTTTATCTGTTCTCCTCAATCTTCTTGTCCAACGACTTGTTTTCCCTTACTTCGCTCCTTCTTTTCTTCTTCTTTGACCACTTCGACCCAATCTCAGTCAATGTGCCTTCTGCACAGTTCACACTTCATCTTTTCCTTTCCTTTTTCTTCTCTTTCTTTTTAATCCATGCCCAAGGGCCACCAGGCCCCCAACACTCACTTGTGACTCGTCCCAAGGAACTGTAGGTCTGAACCTTATATTTTACTTCGAATTCAAACTGCATGGAGTGGCTTGTGCTTTCTGTTCTGTCCCTCCCCACTATGTGCAGACTGTCTTTTCTGTGTCTAGTACACAATTTCCACTGCACCTAGTACCTAGACCCTTCTTCTTCTTCTTTCACTGAGATTTGCGAGGCAACTGGTTTTCATAGTACAATTTCAACCATCTCCCATTCACTAAGCCTTCCTTCCATTCTCCATTTAGAGTCTTCAACTGAATAACTCCACCTTCTGTAGCATAGGAAACCTCATATGGCCCCAACCAATGTGTCTTGAACTTCCTTGGATGCTTCATGAAATTGTTGTCATATACCAGTACAAGATCTCCTTGCTTAAATGCTTTCTTCTTGATGTGTCTGTCATGGTAATCCTTTTCTTGTTCCTTTTGTACCTTTTGATGGAATCCTACAATAAATCTATCTTCCTCTAGTTCTACCAATTGTGCAAGCCTATTTTGAACAATGCCAGTGTCATCCATATCTGTAAATGTTTCAATTCTTAAGCTAGGAACTAAATATTCCATAGATACTACTGCTTTTAGACCATAAACCAACTTAAAGGAAAGGGAGTCTACATTGTCAGCTTCTTGCAAGTGGTTCTATAGGCCCATAACACTATTGGTACTCTCAAATCCCAATCATCTCTATTCACACTGCAAATCTTCGTCAACGTTGTCTCCAAGATCTTGTTGAAAGATTCAATTGTACCATTCGCTTGAGGATGGTATGAAGTGCTCTTCTGGTGGTGAACTTCAAATTCCTAAGTCAAGGCTTCAATAGTATTATTAATAAAATGTGTACCTTGATCACTCATAAGGATCTTCAGGCATCCAAACCTGGTTATGATATCATAAAATATGAATCACGCAGCTATAGTTGCACAATAGTCCTTAATCGCTCTTGCTTCTACCCATCTCGTCAAATATTATGTCGCAGTGATTATGTATCAAGCTCCCATGTGCTTTCCTGGTGGGTTGATAGGTCCCATGAAATCAATGGCCCATTTCTCAAATGCCTGTAAGGTTAGTTGGGGTTCTAAAGGAATCTCATCCCTTCTGGAAGGTTTCCCAACTCTTTGGCATACATCACAAGCTCTGTAGTATTCCTTAGCATCTTTATGTAAAGTGGGCCACCAGAGGCTAGCTCTAAGAACCTTCTGCACTGTTGCTTTTCTTGCATAGTTTCCTCCTGCAATTCCTTCATGTGCTTCTGCCAGAATCAATGGTGTTTCTGCCCCCATAACACATCTCCTCAATATCTCATCAAGTCCCATCTTAATTAGTTGTCCAACTATAAGTGAAAAATCTGCAGCACAAACACCAGTTGTTTCTTCTGAATGATGGCATATTCGCAAGGTGCCATTATTGTAGATAGGAACTGGACTATTTCAATGAAGTGATCATCAACCTTTCTGATGGCCAACAACTGTGCATCTGGTAGTGTATCCTCCAATCTCTTAGGTTCCTCTCCATGTTTTAACCTAGACAAGTGGTCAGGTCCCTTGTTCATTCTCCCTAGCTTGACCACAATCTCGAAATCATATTCCTGAAATAATAGAAGCCATATGCATATCCTTCCCCCCAACACTGGCTTGTTGAATAGTTATTTCAATGCAAAGTGATCAATGAACATCTTAAAGTGTCCTCCCAACAAGTAGTGACAAAGCTTCTACATCGCATACACCATGGCTAAACCTTCTCTCTCAGTGGTAGTGTAATTTATCTCAGTTGTTTAGAGCTTCATGCTAGCAAAGGCTAACAGATGGTCAATATCTCTTGCTCCTGGTCCTTCTATGTCTCTTTGTCCTTCAGTTTCTACGGTGTTCAACTTCCTAGGATCGTCGTCTTCATCAGTGTTGATGTTGTAACAGCCCTACAATTTTTGAAGAGGTGCAGTCCATTCATCCTCTTGCCAATCTGTAGTGGTGAGGCACAGGTCTACTCGAAGATACCAATTGATAGGGGTTGTGTCCAAAGTGTTAATGAATTTATGCACCCACTTATCTTGAGGAATGGTTCTCCAGGCTTCCTCACAACTTCTCACATGGTCCTTCAGATAGATTTGACCTATGTATCTAACCTCACACCCTTCTACTTGTTCTGAAAAGCGCAATGTCATCAAAGTTCGACATTGCACCCAGTCCACGATGTTCTTCTTGTGTGCTCCCCACCATATTGCTGGTGTTGATTTCAAGGCCTCATCCAGTGCCAACAATCTCTGTTGTACTGGTACAATTTCTTCAAATTCCAATAAGAATATTTCTAAATGATTTAAACCATCAAATGTGGGAAAATTACTAACTTCTGTGCCAATCCAGTGAAATTCCCTAGTCAATCTAGCACATCCCTGTGTAGAAAATTCATATATTTTGTTCTACTAGTTCTCTAGTGCTTCTTATGAATCTGATGAGCATGTGTTGTCACTTCATGAGCTTAAATTCCCATCTGTTGTAGGATTAATGTAATCCTGTTGTCTTGTAGTAAATTTATATATATTCTCTAGCTCGTATGGGCGGTCTTCTTTTCTAATGGGTTATGTGTGTCTGCGACCTTCATCAGGATCCAAAGGTACAATGACCCTAAGGCCATCACCTTCAAATATCATTCTTCTTTTCTTTAAGTCAACAACAGTAGAATTATTGAAAGCCCAATCAATTCCTAACATCACAGAATAAGGATAGCTATCGTCAACTATCTCAATCACCTCGAAGTCCAAAAACGTCCTTACCCCATCGATGTCCACAGGAGCATGATCCAGTCTTCCAAAGGGGATTACTGCTTGCTGATTATCCATGTTGAGCTTGATAGGGGAATGAATCAACTTAGGTTTTCCCATTAGTGCCTAGGTCTTCTTCGTCATAACATTGACTTCTGACCCTAAGTTGAGGACCACATAATCTATGTCATAATATCCAATCTGAGCATTAAGGTGTAGTTCCTTATTTTTCCTTCTCTTTATGGATATTTGATGTATTTCTTTATTTAGTAGAGGATCTATCCTATCTATCTCATAATGCTTGATCAAATTTTGTAGCTCTTGTACAACTCTTTCATCCTTAATCAAATTAATTAAAGTACATAAGAATTCCATAAGCTTGCTTACCTCTTTTCCTTCTTTGGGCGAAGAAGACTGATCAAATGCCAAAGGCATTTCACATTATCTCACTTTTGTTTGTGTCTTTGATGAAGAAGCCTGATCTCTTCCAAATTCTTTTCTTGCCTCTTCAAATGTTTGATTTTCTTTCCTTGGATCAAACACTTGTGTCTTATTTGCAGCTCTTCTGACCCTTTATTCTTCTATAGTATTTCCTGGGGTCACTCTGTCTTCTCCTATAACAATGCCTCCTCTAGTTATAACAATGACTCTGGGATCCTCTCTATGAGGTTCTACTGAGATTAGTTGTACTTGTTGGTTTCCTCCTCATCTCTCCTGAAGTTTGGCTAACATCACAAGACAATATTCAATGACATGTTAAAATGAGTTGCAGTAGCTGCAAGTGGTACAAGGGTTTTGTTAGTCCCTTGCCAAGTGACCTGGTTGTGTGCAACTATAACAAATGATCTCACCTCGACCTCGACCCATGCCTCCTCCTCATCCTCTTCCTCTGAATCCACCGTAAGGGTTGAAGTTTCCTCTTCCCGGGGGATTAAACTGCGTAGTATTTCTCTCTTATTGCATCTCTCCTTGAATCCTATATGTATCCCTTGACCTTTAATGCAAGAGGTCATAAGCCCTACAGTCCTTCTCATCATGCCCCATAGATTTACAGAATGTGCAGTAAATATTTTTAGGTGTCTGAACATATTTTTTTGTGTAATAACATTCACCAGGGTGATTTCTATTTCTACATACCTCGAACCAAGGTAGAATAACCTGCTTCAAAGGGCTCGGAGCTCCAGATGCCAAGTATTCATGAAATAGGGGGAATTTCTCCTTATCATGGCCTTTTGACTTACATATGATAGACCAAATGTCTTCTCTTTTATATTTTCCCTTGTCTTTCTTCATATCTTCGACTTGTAGAGATAAGCTAGTTAACTAACTCAAAATTTGACTCATACCTGAGCTGGATTCTCCAATAGGGGTTGACTCGAGTTTCATGGAGATTAATGCCTTAGCCTGTGAAGCAACCTTCTGTTGCATCAGAGGGACTCTGACGTGTGGTAGGAGGGAAGCAATGAACCATTCCTTGTTATGCTCATCTAGGATATGAAAACTCAACTGGCCTGTTAAGGTCTTAAACCTATGATCAAACTCCCAAACAGGTTCAGCTACTTTCTTCTTGATTTCTTTCAGTTATGTAATGCATTGTGACTCTGAATTGGGTTTCTTGAATTTTTCACTCAACGTAGTCTTCATGTCGTTCAACGGTTTAGGTTGTGCAACTCATTTAAAAAACTTCATGTACCAATTTAGTGTGTAGTCTCTCAAGGTAGTACTAAACCGATCTCTCTTAACTGCTTCATCATTTACTTTCTTAATAATCCATACAGCCTCACATGAAAACCAGTGCTGATCAGGATCTTCAGATCCATATCCCCTAAAGATAGGTAGCCTCATTTCATCTGCCATAGATCTTCCTAGGTTTATTGACTGAGTATGTGTTGAACTACTAGTAACAATGCTCTGAGTGCTCTGGTAACTCTGGCTACTATGGTTACTTAACACTGCTAAAAAAATAGGAGGAGCAATAGTACTTACTTCGATAGTTGGTGCAGTTCCTGAAGTTTTTGATTCTTCCCGACAAGGTTCTACAGTCTTCTCTTCCTCTAGCCCAATAGACCCTGAATGTTCCTCGATCAATAACTCTTCTTCTTCTCCACTATATAACCCTTCGTCCCGTACTAGTGGTTCGTGAGTGTGCTCAAACAAGTTCACTAGAGGAACCTCTCTGAAGGTTCTCCCACTGTGCATATGTCCAACCTATGTGTCGTTGTGGCTTTATGAGTTCTTGAACATTATCTTTTCAATCTGAACAACTACTGTATCTTCAAGATGTTCTTCTCATGCAATAACATCTTGATCTTCAACTTCAAAAAGTGTAAAATTTTTTCTCTAGGTCCTTTAAATAAATATCTCTCTGCTTGGCTATATGAATCTACTCTGTCAATAGAAAACTCGGTAATGTACCCTCCAATGGTTCTATCAAACTAGTGATCTACTACTCTTGAAACGACATTATCAACTCTCTTGACCTTCTTGATCAACATCGAAGTCCAAACCACAGATGGTC
>JASDQU011375293.1:7602-22349 GCA_032191745.1 Picea mariana | reverse complement strand
AAATATGTGGCTACAATATCTATAGGGTGGAAACTCTATAGACCTTAGGGTTTATTGGTAGCCTCCTAGAACTTCCAGAGTCTACCGGCATTGTTCTTTGGTCTCTGGGGATGGGGAAACAAAGGCACCAAAGAGCCCAAAGAAAAGGGAAAAGGTGATCAATAGGAAGGAAGGGAGAGTAAAAATGAATGTGGGAGAGGATTTGAGAGTGGAGAAGGTCTTGTACTTTATGGCGAAAAGACTTATGGGATGATTCTTTGGAGTTTCTCTCATGGAGGTCACCCTTCGAGGTTGGATTAACTATAACTAGGAAGCTACGTTAGGCTATCACCCGAATTTCCATATTTTGAGGAAGGGATGGTTAAGTTTCATTTTGAATTCAGAGGAGGATGCAATAAGGATACTAGGTGATAGGTGGTTTGGGCTCATGTATTTTAAGCTCACAAATATGGCATCCATGTTTCGACCCTCATCAATAGGTGACAAAGATGACCCTCATGTGAGAAAATATTCTAGGATTCCCCCTAGAGATATGGAATGCAAAATTTCCATGGGATATAGAGAATTATCTCGGTAGAACCCTTTTGATAGCTCTATCATACAAATATAGTTTGCACTGATCATTTGTTATGATTTTGGTGAATATGGACCTATCGAAGGGGTTAACAGAAAGAATGGATGTAGAGGTGGGTGATTGGGAGTATACTCAACTCGTGGAATATGTGAATGTTTCCTTCTGGTGTGTTAGATTCCATGGAGTTGGTCATGCCATTGAAAAATGCACTAATAACTTTGTCAAGAATGTTTGGTAGAAGAAGGAGGGGAGCCACTCCATCCCTATGGATTTAAGAGGAAGGACTCACTTGGTTAGTAACAATAGTTTGAAGAAAGTAGGGTTTTCAAACTTGGAACAAAGGGTGGAGACTGCTAATATTTTTGGATCCATTGGTGTCATGGAAAATCCTAAGAGGGTGGTTAAGGGTTTACCCACTCACCCTACATCACAAAATACTCATTTACAGGAGGGATTTCTCTCACATTACCACACAATTTTCCTTGAAAAAATTGCAATTCTCCCTAAGAATGGTAAAATACGGGGTAAAAAATGTTTGGTTTTATCGATGACTCTCATACATATGGACTTGATACCTGAAAGGGTGTTGGAAAAGGAGTTGGTAAACACTTTTGACAGTATAATTTAGCCAAAGGTAGCAACAACTTATGAACCCCTACGAAAATATCTAGACTTGAGAGAAGCAAAACAATGGAAGGATATGTGTCCCATAGGTAGCTTGGGAAATGTCTCTCTTAAGGGTTTGGCACCAAGAAATCTAATTTGGGTAAGAATTATTTTGATACTTTACTTCTTATTGCTACTTTTTGTGTTGATGGTGGTTTTGTTTTGAATGCACAATCAAACAAGGAAGGCTATGAGAAGTTGGACAACCCTCTTTTATCTAACCCACATGCCACTAGGATTCACCCTATARATGGGTCTAAGGAATTCTATAAAYYCATAGTTCATMTTGGYAAAGGGGGCTCTTCCTTCTCTAGTAACCAAGTCTCCACTTCACAGGGGAATTRTTTTGGGAATTCMTATCTTCTAAGGTCAAAAGKTTTGGTAGGAACCCATGAAAACTTATTATTGAGGGGCCTAYGTTTTGATAYGAAGAAGATAGTGGGKATGGHAGGTGMTAGAAGGAAAACCCTAATBCACMATGCYTAGAACAAGGCAGCAACARAAAMTTTGCAAGGAAAACAAAATTCAATGGTTTGGTCTCTTAGAGATTCACAGCCTAAGTCTAGGGCTTGATGATGAAAATCCTCTCACTAAACATAAAGGGTTTGGGAAACCATGTAAATAAATTATCCCTCCATAGGTTAGTTTAAAAAGAACAACCAAAAATTTTATTATCAAAGAAACAATGAGTAAGGGGGATTTAATTGGGGGAAGTCTAGAAATCTACTCAATAAATAGGACTTTCATTGGGTATATTCCAATGGCCTTTCAGGTGCACTCTTTATGGGTTGGCACATGTAAATTTATTTAAAAAATTATTTTTGTGTGTAATCAGGTTTATGCATGGTTTTCAGGTGTGAGGGCTTGGACACTACACTTACAATATTGAACGTATATGGAATTATGACATGAATCATAACTATTGGGATTGGTTCTTCAACTAGTCTGTAATAAGGGATAACATTTGATCATAGGTGGGGATATGAATTTTACTGTAAGCAGGTCAGAGATATGGGGGGCCATGGCTAGACCTAAAATATTATATGAATTTTATATACCATATTCTATTAGCAAACCTAATCAACGCGGAGCCAGAAAAACTTAATCCCACTTGGCAGAATAAAAAAACCTAGGATTATTGGGGTCTCTAAGAGTTTAGATCACCTTCTAATTATGGAGAATATGTTAATAGGAATAGACATGCATAAAATATAGGTGGGAACCATAGTGGGTTTGGATCATAATACCATTTTCCTTGAACTCACAAAAGTGGAGGACAAGCCACCTTCTCCATTTAAATTTAATCTAGTTTTGTTGGAGGATGCAAATTTTGTCAACTTAGTTAAGAGGGAGTGGATTCCTTACAATATAGACTCAAGGCTTATATAAGGAAGCAAATTTCTATATTATCTATTAGAAATCAAGAAAAAGTGGTTTAGTGGTTGGTGATAATACTATAAAGATGGGACAAGAATATGAAATATGTGGAGGAAACAATTACCAACACTTTTAGTAGAAACACTTTTGGGGAATTCTTTGCAAAGGAACTTTCGACTCTTGCAGAGCTAGGTACGAAAAATGAATGGCTTAGTAGATATAGAGAGGAAGACTAATGGATGAAAATTACAATGGTGTGATTGGATTTAGGAGATGATAATATTAAATTCTTTCATCGCTTCACCAACCATAGAAATTGCATCAATACAATTTGGGAGATGAAACATTATGAAGACCACAATGTAGGAGGATTTAAAATTTTGGATGCCACTAATATTGCAAAGATTATGAAGGTGTTCTATTATTTTCCTTTCTTGGTTTCTGAGGAGGATGGATTTATAAAGAAATTTATACCTTTCAAACACTAAACTTCAATTATGGATTTAAGTATTTGGGATACAAACTGAAGAAAAAATATTATGGAAAGCAAGATTGGGTTGGTTGATAGTACACATTGAGAAAAGAATTCATCTATGGTGTAATTGTTGGATGTCCATAGGAGGGAGGCTAACACTTTTGAAGGTAGTTATTGAATCTATTACGATTTTTTGGAATCCATTGGTTGATATATCTAAAGGTGTATTAGAAAATATATGTAAAATCAGTATCAATTCTCTATGGAGTGGCAAGGATGGTTAGGAAGGAGTTCATTGGGACATTTGGTGTTCTGTATCCAAGATTAAAAAAAGGTTAGTTGGGACCTAAACAATATCCATGCTTTAGACTCTCCTTGGTAGCCAAGTCACTTTCAACCTAATAACCAAGGATATATATGGAACAGGCTGATAAAACAAAAGTTTATGTCCCTAGACAATATTCTATCTTGGAAGGCTTTGGTGTCGTCCTTTAAATTAATTCAAATTATATTACCTTAGAAATTTGGAGATGTAACAAAGGTTGGGGTGGGGTTGGATGCTATTATGGGATGTGAAAACAAATTTTTCGTTTCTCATGACCTAATCCAACATTTACAACAACAACATGTAATGTTCCTCTCACAATAAGGGGATCCAAATTGGAGAGACTCATGGCCACAAAGATGAAACAAAATATAGATATTTAGGTCTCCAAGAGGATTGGGAAATAATTTGTGATGAGTATGTTGAAGAGTTGAAAAAATACCATATTCGTCTTTAGGAGGAAGAAGATAGTCTCATCTAGATTTTTAATATGATAGGAGGAACTTATGAGGCAAAGATAGGTTACTAAATCTTGATGTCAACAAAAAATGGTCCTTCCATATGGTGGTGGGACAAAATTTTGAAGGTTAGGGCCTCAAAAAAGAACAAAATTTTTATTTTTTGGTCTTACAAAAAAATGTATTTACCTTGAAGGGCATGCAAAAAAAAGAAGTCCGAGGTCCTAATATCTGTGCACTTTTATTTAGAGTAGAAGAAACTACAACACACCTTTTTTCCCACTATTTATTTTCAAAACATGTGTGGAAAGGTATAAGACATTGGTTGAGCCTATTAAATCTTTGGAATGAGGAATCTATTGAATTTTGTCTACATGACTAGTATCGATGCTGAAAATATAAACAATATAGAGCCATTTCCTATCTAGTATTGTGGGGTTTGTGGCTAGGCCGAAATGGTAGAATCTTTTATGGTACACAAATACCTACTTTTCAAGTATCCTCACAAGTAGTGGTTTTCTTCATCTTCTATAGGATCAAGGCCATTCATGTCCTATTTAATGGAACATAGACCAAGGATGTGCACACATTATAGTGAAAAGTATGTTTAGGTGTCTCAAAGTACGTGCCCAAGATTATTAATACTTTGAGGTAACATCATAAAGCATGTCAAGAGGTCCCTTGATGGAATTTTCAGAACTTTGTGCTCATTTTTCATGATGTTTTGCAAGGAATCCAATGTTACTCTCTATTTTTGGGTTTGAGAAACAAAAATAAGGTGATTTAAAAAAAAATCATTTGAGCATAAAAAAAAGGTCTCTATTCGAAGCGGACCCAAAGATGTAGCCAAAATTGAGTGAAATCCATTATTAAACTTTTGTATATGATATTATCATTGTTGTTCATTTTGTGCTCAGTTATTTGTAAATATTTTATCATGAAAGTGTATTTGGTTAGATATGTGTTTCACATGTAAATTGCAAAGAATCAAGCAATCATTATTATTTCTAAGATCAAGTAGATGTTTATATGTATTTAAAAACTAATATCTAAGGATTTTTCGGATCAAGTTGGTATCAGAGAAAGGTTTGACAAGTTTTTGTGAGTGAATTCTTATAAGAGACAAACTCAAACTTGGTAAAGGAAAGATTGCAAGTTATAAGTCTAAGATTGAAATAAGACTTCGTAAACATAAGATGGATTTTTAAGTAAAGGAAGGAAAATACCCTTCCAGGAGGCCAAAATAAATTATGGATATACTTCTCTTGATGAGAGAGATAATAGATGATTTGAAATGGAGAATTAAAAATACTATAAGTGTAGAATATTTCGTAAAAGGAGAAGTAGGAGATGAAGTTTGTGGAACTTTAGAGACCCCTTCACCATCCTCATCATCATCTTCTTCTAAGGAAAGTGAACATTCTTCTCAGAAAAATAGTTCCTATAAGAAGAATAATCATAATCCTCCTTTATTAAAATTGGATGTAAAGTTTGAATTGTCGACCTCTAATGGAGAATTGAATGTCGATAATTTGGACAACTGGATCAGGCAAACAGAGGTATATTACGGGGTTCAAAAGATCATGAGCGAAGCTGCAAGGATACAGTTAGTTTCTCTTCAACTAAGTGGCACAACCTTAATATGGTGGGAGAGTAAGATGCAAGTTGATCTTGTTCAAAAGGGTAAAGTCATCTCTTCTTGGGATAAGTTTATTAAGTCTATAAGAAAAAAATTATATCCATTGTCTTATATGCAAAAAACAATGGTAGAATAAGAACATCTAAGGTAGGGTAAATTTCAGAATATTCAAGCATATACACAGGACTTCAAGTAAAAGAAATTATCCTTAGGGATTCAGTTGTATACCCATGAAACTCTTCTAAAATGTATTGGTGGAATGCACTCATATTTTTATCACAATATTTTAATTTTTAACCCTACTAACATTGATAAAGTATCAGTACAAGATACACATATGGAGACTAGTAAGGGTAAGAATGCAACGAAAGTTAAGAATCCATTCAATCTTTAAAATAAACCAAAAGGTAAATGGAAGAGTAAGAAATAAACTATGGTAAATAAATCTAAGGGAATACCTACATGTTTCCACTATAATAAAAAGGGACATGAGAAGTCACAATTTTGGAAGCTACGTCCATAATTACGACTAAAGAATTTCAAGGATAAAGGGAAGAAAAATATATTTGCATCAACTCATCAGGATCTAGGGTCAGATTCCATGGATGAATATAGGATAATAGAAATGGGAAGAAAAGGTATATCAACTATCAATTTTAATTCTTCAGTTCAATTCGCTATATTGAAAAGCCACACTGACAAAAAGAAGAGAACCGAGATTTTTTATGTCACAATTATAGTTAATCATACAAATGTAGTAGTTTATCTAACAATGGATCTCAAGTTAACTTAATATCTGAAGAAATTATTAAGAATCTAGGTTTGAAGATAACACCTCATAAAAATCCTTATCCATTAGGATGGGTATGTGAAGATCCTAAGTTGCAAGTGAATAAACAGTGTAAGATATGATTTGYAATTACAACTAWGTTCTTTGACGAGGWTGAGTTAGATGTYATGAATCCTAAAATTTGTGKGATTSTCTTRGGTAGTCCATATCTATTTGWYARGAAGGATATATTCTATCAGAAAGAGAAYAAATATCATATTTTCAAATACAGGGYTGAATTTATTATTAGAGCTSATCATATCAAAAATAATGTTTCTTTAGTGAGCACAGGGAAAATGAMGAGCCTCGTGAGAGAAAYTAAATATTTTGTTCTCATGATGGTGAAACATAAAGAAGAAGATATAACAAATGTTTTGTCAGGTTGTGATCCATATCATAAGCATGAGTTCATCAAAATCGTACCTAATTATGATGAGTTATTTCAATATCTCACGGGATCTCGCGGGATCTCACTTATTTTGTGGACCCAACAAGGGGTTCATAAGGGTTTTTGTATTAGGGTTTTGGGATGTCGGCCCATGGGTTTACCCATGATTAGGCCTTGTTGTAAGGGATGAAAATTATATATAGAAAGGAATGTAATGTAGAAGGAGGGGGTGTGCTTATTGCAAGCAATGTAGTATGTAGCTAAGTGCATAAGTGGCTAAGCGCAAGGGGAAAGTAGTTCTGAGTTGCTTTGTGAAACAAAACATGTATGTAAGGCTCCTTGCTTGAGAGAGAAGTTGGCTTTGTGCCTTGACCTGATTTTGGGAAGGTAGATCTGGCGCTTAGTACGTATATCATCTTTCCACTGTAAATATTGGCTATGTGGATTAGTGCACTGGAGAATATGGATGTAAGAGATTGAAGACAAATAAAGCAGAGGAAGTCATTGGTGGACATAGCCCCACACTAGGGTGAACCATGTAAATCTTGTGTTGATGGTTTTCTTTGTGTAATGTTTATGCTATGAATTTTCTTAGTGCATTGAATGTTATGAATGATAGATAGATCCATGAATGTTTAATGATTTGTATATGTTGAATGTGTTAATTCTGACTTATGATGCTAAGTGCGATGTGTATTTCGTCATTATTATTGCGTTGAACTATACTTAGGGTTTGATCTACGATGTGAATGAATTAATATATATTGTTCCTAAGTACCCTATGAAGTGTTTCAATCACAGATATATGTCCCAGCTTGGTTACAGACATATGAGTCATGTAACCCCCCTGCCTCTACCTCGGGTGATACTTCGTCTTCTTCACAGGTGTTTCTAAAAGGGCCGGTAGTTATCGTTTTGTTGCTGTGTTGTTGAAGCATTTAACCCTGGGTCTGCACCTGTGCCAACAAATGGTTCTCTTGCTGAGACCTAAAACTGTGATTGCTAGGATCTGAAAGAAAAGAGAAGCTCTGTGCGTAGATCTATTGCTATAGTGCGCAATATTCTACTTGAATTGTGAATCTATGTGGTAATAAAGAAACCCCATCTAAAGAAAAGAGGTAAGATCTTGAAAGAGGTAAATCTTTGTGCTTAGATAGAGTAAGATAAGTGGAAATGTTTTTTTCGAAAGCATGAATCTAGTTATGTTTGATAGATTTTGTCCTAGTCTGAAATCTAGGTTATAGTTAGAAGAAAAAGTTGATCTGAATAAATTTGATAGAAAAAAACAAAGAGATGTTATTCCCATCCATAGAAAGAATTTTTGGACTAATGAATAGATGTAGGAACCTAGAAATATTTTTTGCATATTACAGGCTCAGCACTATGATCCTAGTGCACAGTACAGGAAAGGTTGGGAAACATTTAAGAGAAAGAGAGGATTGACATTATGTTATAACTGCAGAAGACAGGGACATCTTGCTAAGGAATTCCCTGGTATAGGTATTATTTGTCTTTATTGTAAAATTGTTGGTCATGAAGTTGAGGATTTCCCAAGGATGATTGTTAAAGTTGAACAAATCAAAATGAGTCAAGAGAATAAGAGCATGTTAGAAGATCAGAAAGAATTAGAGAAAGTTCAAACTACATTAGTACAGTTAAAATAAGTAATGGATGATCACAAAGATGTTAGTTTATCATATATCATGGAAGAAAAACAATCCATAGATACAAGAATAGGAGATTTTGACATATACTGTGTCCGAGATGAGGAGACACAAGTGAATATTATGAAAGAAAGAACTTGGGAAATCTTGGGAAAGCCTATTGTGATACCTTCATTGGGAAGAATAGGCTTATTTAAAGGAAAGATGATAACCCTATGTGGAAGAGTTGCTAATATACCTGTTATCATCCATGGAACATCGACATAAAAGGAATTTGAAGTTATTAAGTTTTTTGAGAACAACGCCCCATTCCCTCTTTTGTTAGGAAAGGCTTAGATTGAGAAAGATCAGATCAGAAGGAAATCAGAGGAAGAAGCTACAGAAAAGAAAAAGAAAGAACTAAGGGACTTCATAGCTAGAAAAGTAGATCGACTGATAGAAGAACGAGAGGATAAGTTGAAGCAGTAGAAGGAAAGAGAATTAGTTGTAAGAATGCAAGAAGGTTTGAAGTACCTATCCATGCAAGAATAAAGTATATCCACCCAAGAATCAGTAAGGGAAGGGATATTAACTTTGAACCCTTTGGGAGTACATCAACAGTGCGAAGTCACTATGATAGAAGAAGATAAGAATAAGAATGGAAAGAGAAATCCATAAATAGTTAGAGAGACTCAAATCATAGGAAAGAAGGCAAGGAAGCTTAATAAGAATAAGGCTAAGTTGGAAAAGCTACAAGAAGTTACAGAGAATAGATGGAATATTTCACAGATTGGAACTTCGCAGGAGGCAGGTTTGCACGCTCTAAACCTCACTGGAACAGTAAAACCATGCAGAATGGGACTTCTCCATAAAGAAGATATATGACCGTTGGAGGCTCCCCGACCATTTGAACGATGCTCTAGAACATATGGGAAACAGATTTATGGGACTATGGATCACCTTTAGATGTTGAGACTATGCCATAACATACGAATTCACATTGATTGAGGAATTCCTACATGTTGGAGGAAGCCGTTATGACACTTGCTTACTTAACCCATCAAAAGTTGCACCGGGACCACTTTTCCTACCCGTGATTATCTGAGACAAGAAACAAAGTGATTGTGTGTGTCAAGTTGTGTTATCAGACCTCACCATCTGTTGTTTACCACTCTATCCGTTCACCTACCCTGACTTATTTGTTAACAGTGAGAATGTCGGTCGAGTGCACTGAGCTAGAGAAGTTCATTGAAGAAGTTCTAAAGAAGTTTATGGATGATAAAGCTATGTCTGGAGGAATATAGGCATCGTCAACCAGGGGATTACAGGCTTCCCCCTCGAATAGACATCATTTGGGACATCTCAACCCCGCTACTGAGAATCGAATCAAGCACCGTGACAATCTGGTTGACGCGAATCATATCCCGCTAGTCTTGCCTAATTATATCCCACCCTTGGTTGGTGCGGTGAACCGCGACAACATCCCACGAGACTTCAAGTACACATTGATCACCGCATACATCTCGAAGGGGATATGTGTGGTTGGAAGCCAGTTGGGATAGATCCCATCTCTGAAGAATAGTGATTTCAATCTCGGTGAGAGGAAGAACTACACAATGCTCACACCACATAGATACCTGATGAAGACGACTGGGAAGAACCCTCACATACTCTCCCAGTCATGGATAAAGGAGCTCGCATAGTCTATGATATTGAATCTCATGAAGATTCCTTACTTTGGCCAACATGAGGAGGTTAATGCTTGCGTTAACCTCCTCATGCCGTGCTATCACGGAGGATACTTGTGGCTCGACAAGTGCATTATTATGGATCCAGCGTTGATCCACCGAATCACAGGACTGAGCATGCAAGGACCTGACCCTCAGTAGTTCTACCCAGGGAAGGCTTCAGACCACTCCCTGGCACAACGCATTAAGGAGGCATACAACGAAGTTGAGAAGGGGAAGCGAGAATACAAGCTAGCCTCTATCCAGAATGGTGCAGTGTTCCTAGATTTCTATCTCATAGATGGAAAGCTCGTCAGAAGGAACCACCCCACACAGGTCACTTGGTTTGTGGTTGACCTCTCAGTGACGTGCGTGGAGGGGATGAAAATGAACTGAGTGAGCTACCTTGTCAACGAGCTCAAGAAATATTGTCGCGAAGCGCAGGATCAGGGATATGAGTTCCATTTCAGCTCGTTGCTGGTGTTGATCGTATTTTTTGCTTGGAAAATACCAGAAGGAGAAGCCTTCCCGAAGATTGACCCATTAGATCCATTGGTCACGAGGTTCTCCACCTTATGGTACATAAATGACATGTCCAAGAAGTGGCAGTCGAATGCAGTGTTCCACGCCTACTACCTGCAACTGAAGGTTTCCATAGAATTGGTCCCTCGCATGACACCAGGAACCTTGCACCAGTACAGACCACTAGCTAAGTTCCACATAGATCAAAATTATATATATATCACTACGCACAAGGATGAGAGCAGGGAGGAATTGCAGTCCTGTTACAAGTTGATCGATGAAGACATGTAGGAGATCATGAAGGAGTGTCCAACAGAGTTCCTCGTACCAGTTGATGATGGAAAAATATCTTACCCTGATATCATAGAAATCCCCTTGGTCACTTAGGTCGAGCATGTTGGACAGACAAGTGCGAAGAAGACTATGAAAAAGGATGAATTCCAGGATG
The DNA here is from genome assembly GCA_032191745.1 of Picea mariana. NCBI lineage: Eukaryota > Viridiplantae > Streptophyta > Pinopsida > Pinales > Pinaceae > Picea > Picea mariana. The sequence continues at coordinate 11,278 of JASDQU011375293.1, read as the reverse complement.
TATAGACTAATGAGGAATATAGATCCTCGAAAGAAAGTGGACCTGGATCACCCACAGGAGGAGGAGGAGGAGATGAAGTAAATCAAGAAGGAGGAGGGGTATAAGGAGAGAAAAAAGGAGAAGGGAACCTACACTACAGTCAAATAAGTGGTGAGAAAATCACTTATCTCTATGCTAGGCTCGACACAGGAGGAACATGATGCAGTTGAGGTTCAATTAATGAAGCTTTTTTAGGCCATTCAACAGCTTGAAGCAAGGGTAACGGAGTTGTATATCCAAGTAGTACCAAGGAGTCCGCAGGAAGTGTGCGACCAGCGGGAAGAAGCCACTAAAAGAGCAGTAGGAAGGATCAAGGCCCTCGCCTCAGAATGAAAGTAGTTAAGAAACAAAAGTGCACAAAATTACAAACTCCTCATGGAAGATCCAGAGCTTAGGAAGTTGGAAGCGCAACTATAGGAGGCGTAGCAGCAGGCACTAGCAGTTCAAGCACAGATGAAGTCACTCATTGCGGTCGAGAGAATGAAGATATCACAAGAACAATGCACAACCCAAGATCAGATTACTTCCATCTAGGGCAGAGTCATGGAGGTCACACAGAGGCTACAATCAGTGCAGAACAAAGCCTGTACGGTATTTGAAGATATTGAAGGACAAGGATCGTAGCTATACCAAGTGGTTGCGACAGTGGAACAATTCCTAGAAGGTCTTGTTACCAAGAAAGTATTGTAGGAGCTCATTGAAAAGGAGGCTCAAGAGAAGCAACAAGTCGAGGCAACTCAAGGCAACTTGAGCTAAGATTGAGGCCTTTGAAGCAGTGTTTCCCAGATATGAATGACTTGAGACGAGCCACATGTGAGTGTTGGGGGCATGTTGGCCCTCAATCAAGCTTTGAGGAAACATTGGTTGGGTTTTACCTCTTTTGGACTTTGATAGGTTGGTCGAAGATGGAGCACCCAGGTAAATCTGAGATCACGGGATCTCTTTGTGGACCCAATAAGGGGTTCATTAGGGTTTTTGTATTAGGGTTTTGGAATGTCGGCCGATGGGTTTACCCATGATTAGGCCTTGTTGTAAGGGATGAAAAAGTGTATATAGGAAGGAATGTAATGTAGAAGGAGGGGGTTTTTCTTAGTGCAAGAAATGTAGTATGTAGCTAAATGCATAAGTGGCTAACTGCAAGAGGCAAGTAGTTCTGAGTTTCTTTGTGCAACATAACATGTATGTAAGGCTCTGTGCTTGAGAGAGAAGTTGTCTTTGTGCCTTGAGATGATTTTGGGAAGGTGGATCTGGTGCTTAGTGCTCAGATCCTTGTTCAATGTGAAGCTTGGATCTGTGGCATAGTGCACAGGAGCAGATGGATGTAAGATATTGAAGACTAATATAGAAGAAAAATTCATTGGTGGATGTAGCCCCACACTGGGGTGAGCCACGTAAATATTGTGTTGATGGTTTTCTTTGTGCTGTAATGTTCATGCAGTGAATTTTCTTAGTGCATTGAATGTTGTGAATGATAGATAGATCCATGAATGTTTAATGCTTTTTATATGTTGACTGTGTTAGATTTGACTTATGATGCTAAGTGCGATGTGTATTTTGTCATTATTACTACGCTGAATGTATTAATATATATTGTTCCTAAATACCCTACGAAGTGTTGTAATCACATATCTGTGTCCCATCTTGGTTATAGACACCTGAGTCCTGTAAACCCCATGCCCCTACCTCGAGTGAGACTTCGCCCTCTTCGTAGGTGTTACTGAAAGGGACAATAGTTAGGGTTTTGTTGGTACGTTTTTAAAGCATTGAACCCTGGGTCTTCCCCTGTGCCAATATATTCCAAAGAGACCTTTTCATTTGGAATAACTTGGTATTTGGAAATTTATGTGGTGTATAAGGAGGTTTCCCCCTCGAAGAGGCTTATTATCTGAAATTATCTCTTTTCCAAGGAGTTGAGTACTTATTCTGAGGTTTTTTAATGCTATTTTGATATTTTGTTCTGAACATTTGGTATTAGAGCTCAAGGTCTTGGGGTTTCGCTGCTACATCTGAGACACCTTGGAATTTTCACTATAAATGTTTTTCTACAAAGTCTCAAAATGAACCCCTCGGAGAATATTTAGTATATGGATCAAGGTACGTGGGGTTCAAATTATAGATCTTGATCCATTACACATTCCTAGATATATCTTGCATAATATAGGGTTCTAGAATCATCCCGAATTTAGTCATCGCAGAATGTTCACTATAATTTGTTTTTGTAATGTTTCATATCTTGAAACTTGGAGTATATTCATAGAAATTAGCAAAATAGTGTTGATAAACTTTTCATCTTCTGGGTCATCCTACTTTTGTAGATACATACTGTGCAAAACCCATCAAGTAAAAAATAATGATGATGAACCCCAAACTAAAACCTATGGTAAAGATTGAATTGGAGAAATTAAAGAAGGCTAGAATAATTTATCCCATTAGAAATTATGACTAGATTTCAAATCCTTTGATTGTAATAAAGAAGACTGGGGAAATCTAGATGTGTGTCGATTTTAGAGATCTTAACAAATCAAGCATAAAAGATAACTTTCCCCTACCTAATATAAATTTCCTTCTCCAACAAGTCACTAGATTAGCCTGCATGTCCATGTTGGATGATTTTTCTAGATATAACCGAGTCTTGGTGGCTTAGGAAGACAATGAAAAGACAACATTCATAACATCTTGAGAGACATATGCATATACCAGAATGCCCTTTGGTTTGAAGAATGTTAGAGACACATTCCAAAGGGCCATGGATCATCCATTTAGTGGGTTGATAGGAAAATTTATGGCAGACTATCAAGATGACTTGAAAGTGAATTAAAAAACAACTGGTGATCATATCCATCACTTGAGAAAGGTTTTTGACAGATGTATACTATATGGTGTCTCTCTAAATCCAAATAAATGATTATTTGTTGTAACTCAAGGAAAAATGTTGGGTCATATTGTGTGCAAAGAAGGGATTTATATAGAACCATAAATAATTAAAGCAATAAATGAACTTAACCCCTCGACGTCTAAGAAGGGATTTCAATCCATTTTTGGCAAGATCAATTTTGTGTGAAGGTTTTTTCCTAACTATGCAAGTATTGTGAAGCCGACCAATTTTTTGTTGAAAATATTGGAGCAGAGGTTTGAATGGACTACATATACTCAAGAATATTTCAACAATATCAAAGGAGAAATCACCACAACTATGTTCCTCATTAGTCTATATTTTCAAAGGGATTTCATCATCTATTTGTTCTCTACAGAAACAATTGTTCCATCTATTCTTACTCAGAAGAATACCAAAGGTGAAGAACTTCCCATCAGTTTCATGAGAAAAAACCTACATGACTATTAATTAAGGTATTCAGAACTGGAAAAGAAATCCTTGGCCCTTGTGAAAGTGGCGACACACTTTCAAACACACATACTAAATTCTCATGTTATTTCTTATGGTCCATTATCACTGGTGAAAAATCTTCTAAGTCAACAATTGAGAGAAGGAAAATGGACTAACTAGATGGAAAAGATACAAGATTATGATATTGAAATTAAACCTTTAAAGTTTGTCAAAGGACAAGGTTTATGCAAGCTCATCATGAATAGTGATTATGTTGATGGAATGATTTCAATTTCAGTAGGAGAACCATTG
>JASDQU011375292.1:0-24465 GCA_032191745.1 Picea mariana | reverse complement strand
TCATTACTTCCCTTGAACAAAAACTATTGATTATTTCTCATATATTGTGCATGGTGTATTGTGGTGTATTGGTGTAACTCTTATACTATTGTTCATTTCTCATTGGATATAATTGAATGGTTTAAGTATAAGTTGAAAAAGGTTTTTAAATTGTACTTGATACTGATTCACCCCCATCTCAGTATCAACATATTGAACCTGGTAGAACCTTTGATATATCCATGTAGAAACATATTTGAGAATAGGAAGTGTATTTTCCTTTCTTCGTGGCTTCCGAATATTTCACATATCTTCCCACAATATTTCCTATTCCCATTAGTATTTCCTCCATCCAAAAATCATGTTGTAGGGAATATAACCGTATCCATACCAAATCCATTGTGAAGTCTTCTTCCTCTGGGTTGAAATGGTCAGTCCAGAATCTGAGGAATAACCCAGCAAAGTTGCAGAAGTATGGCTCATTATAAAAAATTCTATCTTCATCTTCCAAACTGTAGAGGATGATCGTGAAAAACCCCTTGGAGCTGAGCTACACTTCATAGTCTCCCTTGGGGTTCCACCAGTCTTTGATCCATCTCATGATATCTCTTTATGAATGCTAGAGACCAAGAAAATTTCCAATGAGAGTGTTCTCCCTCATGAACTGGGTTTGTTCCCTAACCCTGGTTGAGCTAATGGTATATCGTGGTGGTTTATCTAATTGGGGAATGCATTTCCCTGGTTCCCATCCACGAGATGCCTTTGGATGAGACGTGCTTGACTCAACATCCATTGCTTTGCTAAATCCCTTTTTCTTGGCTAATATTTGATATCGTAGGTGAGGCAGCGGCTCAAAGTCAGGCCTCTTAGCTCGCAGTCCTTCACTGTCATTGGAGACCACATTTCAATAAGAGGGGGGGTGCCCCCCCCTTTTGGGTTCATCATGTGTTGTCAATCACAGCATACTGGTGCAACCCAACTACCTTGGTGAGATTGTTTCATCTGTAGGGGGAACGGTGCATACAGGGTAGGGTTTTTCTAGGGTTTCCGCAGCCTCTGCATCAATCGCTCGTTCACCTCATTCTTCATGGAATTCTCCCCTTGTTTCCTTTTAAATTTTATCTACTTCTTAAAAAAGAAGAAGGAGAAACTAAATAGTTATTTTTATAACATTTAAATTATTTTTGTCGAACATAAAATTGGATACCAACTTTGAACTGTTATTATAGAGTTCTGACAACATGTATTTTTTCTAATCTTTGATTAACCCTTCAACCTAATTTTGGAGTATATTATAACTTGACTAAATATCTGACACAATGAATTTTTTGCAACTTAGATAACCTAAGCTTATTGAATCTCTTTTGAGGATGAGGAAGATACATTATATTCATTTTCAAACCATATGACAACTATGTCAGATGCATAAATAGACTAAAAATAAATAGACTGAAAATTGGCTCTATTACTCATTACCTTCCATAGATGCACAATCTCTATGTTATTCACCACCTCGTCACCTTATATAGATGCGCAATATATTTGTTATTCAATGATTGATATTCAATTCCTTTCATAGATGATTTGTTGTTCACTTTGTTATTCAAAACCTTCCTTCCATAGATTCCATATGCTTCCAATATACAATTTTCTCTCTAGTTAGGTAAAACTTATTGCACAAGAGAATTTGATTGTTAATATACTCTGTATTACTGATACAAAATTTCTGAGAATTATGCAAGATTCTAAAATTTTGAAACAAATTTTTATGTGGACTAGTCTCAAGAAGAATCTTGATAGTTTTTTTTGTATGATTAAGTTTCAAGTGTTTAGACTTATTACTTAAAATAAAATTTAGTTTTTAATTGATAATAATAAAGAGTACCTTATGTTTTGACGTATAATAAAATTCCCTTTTATACTCTTGAGTATTTGTTAGTGGTAGTTAGGGATCAACAAACGCAACGCTAAGTTTTGTGAAATACTCATTTAGAGGTAAACACACACACACATATATATTATATATGGTATTGAATACCATGGACCAATGGTTTTCCAAAACCATGGGATGGTAAATCTCCAAAGGTAAAACAAAATATTCACTTTTCCTCTTCTTTGAAACTCTTTCTTTTAAATTACTTTATTTCACTTTTTAAATGAAAATTAACTTAACTAATGCCAAATATGGAATATTTCCTTCAAACTTATTGGTGTGCATTTATACTTCTTCAGGTGCACCTTAAGAAAACCTTTTCTTTTTTTCTTTTCTTTTGGTTTTTTCTTCTCTTTTTTTTTTTGATTTTGTGTAGAATGACTTTTTCACTTTCTCTGAAATGTGTAGAATATTTGATTTATAAATGGACAATGGCCAATATGAGGTCAAATACCTTATTTTATAGAAACTCTATTTTGTGGCCAAAATTTGGATCGAGATGAAGCTTGATACCACTGTGGTGAACCAAGCCGGTTCACTAGGTAAATACCCAATGTAGGTAGAACAACAGGTTATAATCCATAAAGTATAATATATTAAATAATAATGTATATGAATATGAGATGATGATATACAATAAGAATGAGGGCCTTGTATACCCACACAGGGGTTCCCTTCCATGAAGAGACGTGACCTTTCACTGGCAAGGTGTCTCTTCATTAATTATTCATTAACTATTATAATGTATTTATATTTATTATTATATATTATGTTCATAACAATATATATTTGTAGTGGCCAAGCCACCATGATGTATGATTTGATGAGACATTGTACTGGAAGAAGGAAATGAACTATCTCAGAATGATTATGAGCCCTTACAATTCCTAGTCTGATAATTCAGTCGTTGGATTTGTTGAGCTAATACAACGGATGGTTGCATCTCCCATTTCAGGTTTTACAAATTGGACAAGCTCCCGGAGGCTGGTCTTCCTGCATGATGAACCATCATGCCGGAAGAAAGAAACAAACCATCTCAAAATGATTATGATCCCTTACAATACCTAGTCTGATAATTCAGTGATGGTATTTGTTTAGCTAATACAATGGATGGTTACATCTCCCATTTCATGTTTTACAAATTAGACAAGAAGAGGCTTGTCTGTACTACTATATTGTTGAAGGGACAAATTAATTTCTATTGGAATTGATGGGTAGTTGATTGAATTCCTTCCCACTCAATATTTATTCCCCTCAGTGCAACAGATGGATGGAAGATGAAAAGGGTTTTCAATGCTGGTTATTTATGTTGATTTCAAATCAAAATGATCATATTTTGATTCGATGAGGAGAAGGTCCAAGATTGGGTTTCAGTATTGACCAGTTATCTTAGATTTGGTATAAACATGGTATAGATTTGGTTCTCCTTCTCTTCTTCCAAGTCTTCTAGTAATTGACTAGTGGTGTTGTAGTCATATATAGAAGAGATCATGGAATTAGAAGAATCAAGTTTTATGTAAAACTTCCACCAACAAGTTGAGAAAGCATGACATAATTTTTGGCATGATGGAATTATAAAGATAAAATATTTTTCCAAGGGGGGACATTGTTCTCCTCTACAAACAATAAGCACCTCATTGTCCAATATCAAGGTGCTACTCATTCCAGTACATGGAATTTGAACTTCTGAACCATTATTTCCAGACATTCCTTCCGTATATCAACCTCTTTAAATGACCATGTCTACATATATCCTACCTAATGGTTGCAGGTATGCACCAACCTTAATAATCTTAAGCATGTTTTTTTTCTCTTGCTTCAAATTTCCATATTTTGTCTATCTTCATTCCATTTTTAGGAATGTCATGTATGTTTTTAGGAACTTTCATACATGTTAGGACCTTTCTCAAAACTTTACTTCACAAAAATGCTCACAAAATATCAAAATGATTGTTCTATGCCAATGGACCAAAGAAATTGAACATATCAGAGTAGATTGTAGAAGTCAGACTTTCCCTCCTCCTTATCATTTGGGATTTCTTTTGCTTCACTCCATTTTCGAAGTATCTGATTGTTCCATAGCTTAAAGTGATCTTGAAGCCAAATTCAGGGAATATTTTATTAAATTAATGTTGAGAGTTGGGATGGTTGGTGGGACTAACTCATGCTCAATATTGGATTATGCAATTCATATGACTTAGATATATCTATTTTTTCACAAACATGTTTTTGTTTATGGATCTACAATAAAACAAGTACTCATTTCAGGTGATGAAAAAGTGGGTGGTTATGACCTACCATCTAATATTCATTCTTGTTCTATCCAAAAGGAAAATCATCTATTGCAATCCTAGCCCCTGGTATCATCAAGGTGTACATAAACATGCCTGTCCCAGATGACATTTTTTTAATCCGGTTACCCCAAATCTCTCCGGGAGAAAATAATGAGAGGAAGAAGTGGCGACAAAAGGGCTCCACTTTATGAGTCATTGTAATATGTGAACATATGTTTTAATTATTGTCTTCCTATGTTAGATCAAGAGAAATTAACTAACATTTAATAACCCAAGGGTAAGCCACGTGTTGTCACAAAGACTAGACATGTACACGAACCATTTAATCAGTTGTCGGCTTCATGCATTTCCTTTCATCAATTTACTCTTGAGTGGATTGAGAGAGACAAACATTATCATTCACTTGGAGTTATGAATTCACGACCACTATTGTGCAGAATGCATGAGTCCCTCTCCTGATGCATCCATGAGCTTTAATGGATATCTATGTTGTTTTTGTGCTTAGCTATTGGATTTTTATAGCTACATGTCATTTTTGTTCCACTATTGAATGAACACGGTGAACTACTACTACCAAGCACACCAATTCTCTTTAGTTGCAATGTTTCCCTTCAAAATGAGTCAGCATGCAGGTGGGCCAAGATTAATTATGAGTTATGCACTCGACCTACCTAGATCAATCCGTTTTTTTTTCTTATGGTTAAACTACCCCACTCTCACATCCATACATGAGTCCCTAATATATATTACTATGTCCAAACATCCATTTAATTGTGTTCCAAAGGTATTTTGTAATTCCTTTTCAATTTAGTGTATCAGAGAAGTACAATAAAACACTATTGTTAAAATCATTCTTGAATAGTTTCCCTATTTTGAATAGGATCAACATCCTTGTCTATATTGGTCGAGGCTAGAGGGTCGTGTGAGGGAGGGAAGGAAACCATGAGCTAGAGATCTAGAGGCGAAACCATATGGAGATCCTCCTCAATTCGGACAGTGTAACATCCCCTCCATTACAACAACGAATAGTGATGTACAATAGGTAAATTTTTTTTTTCTTCGCATTAGGATATTAAAATCGTCACAACATAATTAATAGCATCACAAGCGACACATCATCATAACTAATAATGACACTTAATCAATGAATTAACATAATTAATAATGGCACATAATCAACACATCATCATAATAAACATCGACACAAATCAACACATCATCATAATTAATAACTGCACATATTCAACACATCATCATAATAAACAACAACACAAATCAACACATTACGATCAACTGAAGAAAAATACTAATAATTGATCAACCATGTCACAGAATATTAAAATAAGTACACGCCCAACCTACCCTGCATGGTTAGGACCTCCAAGACACATAAGCAACGCTCAAGTCCAGGATTCATCTGACTGATTTTGACCATTTAAGGTCTCAAGACTAGTGATTGTTCTAAGGAACAAAGAGATATTTAAATCCCATAACCAACTTATATCCTAAACATTGTGACTAGATTCTAATAGTAAGGCAAGAAATCACATGTAATTAATCTTGTCAACAAATAGCATGTAAGCAATAACAATGCATCTACACAAGGAAGGAGCAATAAAAATAGGTTAATAACTACATCATTTCTATGATATTTAGAACCTTTAACTAGTAGCGCAACACAATAACAAGTATCATAAGAATATATCATTTTCATGGATGTGCAAGGATAATCTACTTTACTTAATCAAACTTCAGGCAATAAATAAGTGCAAAAGGGTACGAGGATATTACATAAGAAATAATAAAAGTCACGAGAGCATAAGTACAAACTTGTAACAAATAGAATCTTTCATGATCATTCATAACACTTGCCAAGTTAGGTTCATTAAGGTCATGCATCAATTATCGTTTGCTTCAAGATTTTGTGGCCAACATCAATTATATAAAGCTCAAGTGCATTTTCCTTTAACAGGAAGCCTTCAAGAATATAACTGAAATTCAATATCGATTACCATCCAATTGAGAATTCTATAAGAAATCAAACCTCTTAAGAGCAAATATAAGAATTTAATACTAGAATATAAATCCAAAGGTACAGCTCCAATAAGATCTACTTCATAGGCATTACTTGTATCCTTTAAGGACTATAACATTGAATCTTAACAAACAACACTAAGTATTCAAGCTACCACATATCTAATTTAAAAGACTGAGAGAGACCCAACCTTAATAAGCAATAATAATACTCAATGTTATTTTATCTAATTAATATCAACTTTAGAAAATCATAAGGAGATCATATTTTCCTAAAACCCCACACACACACATATATATATATAATGCTTCGTTACACTACATAACCATTTAAATTATTAAAGTAAGTCAACATCTTATTAATGATAACCAGGACTTACACCCACCCTTAAATCCATGTATAACTCTAGGATGATCATATTATAATAAGTAGCATAATAATATTCGACCACTTACATGTCCATCTTGAGCAACCAAAGAAGAACAACTCATAATTCAGAACCAAAAGGGTACACATGCTACCTTACATATCTTGTATATAAGGAGATTTAAGAATATCGAATCACTCGCAGGGTGGACAAGTAAACTTTATTTAATAAACCAATATTAAAGAGGGGAACTGCTTACAATGAGGAAACCAAAAGAGGGGAATTGGACAACACTACAATAAGTTTTGGTTTTAGTAAATGATGAATTTGTTTTTTTTTAACTATGGGAACAACAACCTTCCAAGAGTATATCTAACAGTTTGCAAGCCAGATATACCAATAACCTGTGACTCAACAAGGGCTGAGACGTCCCGAGTCCCACCGAAGTGAACCTCTATCCCAGGGGTCATCTACCCTTCCAACCTTGTCACAACGGGCCAATATGAGCATCCCTACCCCCGCCGGTTTGGAACTTGTGACCTCCCCGAAAATAAAACATGTTCTTAACCATTAGGCCCACTCAGGAACTCGATGAATTTGTTTTTTTAAAGGACAACATAGAAAAATGGGAAGGGTCTATCAAAGAGGGAAAGCGAACAAGGTAGTCGTCAGCTCCAAGGTTCTATTTTATTCTTAATGTAATAACAATTTTTGGTCGAACTCACCAATCCTATTCCATTGCTAAAAATCATCATCACAAAGGTGTCACTGCCGAGTAATTGAGTGCACACACGCATCAAGAACCAAGGGGGAGTCTATAGTTCAGATAGGAGTGCTCATTGTGTCCACAATGGCCTATCAATAAAAGATCCCAACACCAATCATGCAATCAAGAGCCCAGTAAGCGTCATTGATAAAATATAAATCACAAGCAACCCCTGAATACGCAAGGCGCCAAGGAATACACATAGGTCGGTAAGATTGACAGAGATCCATACGAAGACAAATTCGGGTATAGAAAGAACTTCACAAATAAAATTGGGTTTGCATTCAAGTTGTAATCCCAACCCAACACCATAATCATCATGCAATCGCCAACACACAAGTGCCAAGGAAGTGAACTCGGGCATCCACAAACCCAGCAGCCACACGGGCTTATACACAGAATTTGCAAGAGATACGTTTATCTGAGCAGCACACAGCTCCTAGGGAATGGGAGCACGCGCATCAGTCTTCTCTGTGGTTCAACACACAAGGTGATAGGGGAGGGAGTCTGAGTGTCAGGGGCTACGCCTGACACTAACCACGAGGAGGGAAGAGCCAACGGGTCACCCAGACGATCAAGGGTTAAACATCACAAGCCTACAGGACAACATCAAGTCGCAACAATAGCGCCCAAGGACCAAACCTACAAGCCCCGAGGAGGGAAGAACAAAAACACTTGAACATCAACAGTAGCGATCTGAAAACCCCCATTCCAGATCCGACAGCTCTACCACAAGGTATTCGATCTTTCTTTTTTTTTTCTTTTTAATTAGGGATCATCAAGGAAAAATCTAGTGACCAATGAAACATACCTTTTTCTTTTAACAAAACTGATAAATATCCAATGTGAGCAGCCACAGAAAATTCATAAATTGGCTGCAAATTACTAGCAACGAATTACAATTTCATATTTTCAATGGATAATATGATAACTGTGAACAATAAAATCAGAAATGCATTGATAAAAGAACCTATGGCGAATAAAATTTTCAATACATCTAGTTGAAGTCGAAATGGCGGCAATACAAAAATATTGTTCCAACACACAACCATTGAGGAATCTTACAAATTCCACATCAGAAAAGCCGGAAAAAATCCTAAACCATGTGCACAATTTAATTCCTATTATAATTACAAAACTCAAGAAGAACACTGTGATTGACGATGATGGATTGGATGATGTTTCTTGGCCACTGTTGTTCCTTCCAACCTCCCTCTTGCTAACCGTAGGGACTTCATCGGTACCTCCCAGCCAACGCTAGGGGTACACTTCTTCTCCCTTAGCTCCCTGAGCCGCAAAGGGGCCACACACACAAAACCAAAATTACTCTAGCAGCAAGATTGCTTCGCAAGGTAAATCCACCACTCTATCTCAAATTGGGTATTCCAATTCTCACAAGTAAAACCAGTCACAAATAATTTGGCAACATAACTTTACAGATAACAAGAGTGATCCCTTTACCATATTCACCATTTGCTTTATAGGAATTTCCTCACTCACACATCCCCACTTCCACAATTAATTTTCTTTTTAATTAAATAAATTAGAATTTATTACCCCCTTACAATTGTCACCCTCTCCCTAAGTTGCACAAGTAATTCCATATTTTGTTTTAATTAATAGTCAATTTCCCTAACATTTCTCAAATGCGCTCCTTAAATCACTCCTAGTTGTCTCTTTATTCTCCATACTCCCAATTAATGGTGATGCCTTACTAAATCTAAGTTGAGCTAAAATATGAGTCTTCTTCTAGTTAAACTAGTGGTAGTTATACTCTAGATATCATTCTATGCTTAGACATATTCTGTCAGCGTTATTCCTCTCTTATCTTAAATTTCAATTTGGTATTTTCTTGCACACATGTGTATTAAATCAAATCTTTAGGTTTATTTCATTTTACTTAATTCTTAAATTTATTTACCTCATTCCCCTTTTTTGATTTAGTTAATAAGTTAGTTTAGTCTCCTTACAAGAACTTACACTTAATCTTAATTTTTTATTAAGCTTAGACTTTCACATGGGATTTACAATTAATAATTTTAATCCTTAATTAATTAATTAAATATGGAAATGTTTAAATATTTTTCAAGGTTTAATTATTCGCTCAAAGTTTTCTAGGCCACCTAGATTCATTGACTCAAGTGTTACTTACGCGACGTGCCCTTCAAGAATTAACTCTGTGCTCCAAGGGTGCCACTCACATTTTGACTGGTTTTGGTAGTTGTCGAACCCTAGGAGTCAACACTCCATTCTGGCGACCTTGTGAGAGACTAATGACTTCTAAGGAATAAGGAATCTGCCTTATTGCATGCCCCTTAGAATCTTCATGAGCGATTGTCTCAGTCTACCCTTATGACATCGTGGACCTATCGAACTAGGTAATCATTATCTTACAATTCGAGACATGGAGAGAGTGCTAATAGGATGTTACAGGGATGCTGCCACACCTCTCCCTCAATATCTGGTCTATGTGCATGGCCCCTTTACTCCTTATGTGAGCCATATTAGCAAGCCTTCGTCAACCTGCATTCATTAACAAAACACTGTCATTGATCCATATACAATCATTCTATACTCAATCATATGTCTCATATGCATAAATGAGATACTCAAACCAATACAATCCACTCCCTCACTCAATCCAGAGTCCAAGGAGGTCCATCGATTCCCTTGGCCTCCACAAACTGTCAAGTGTCCTACACACTCAAGGAAAAATTGTCAATAACATTTGTCAATACATATATATCAAATAACATTAAATCACAATCATCATCATCATAAAAATCCATAAGAGAACAAATAATCATGTACTATAACCAAATCACTTGCATGCAAGTGTCCTCAAATAATAAGTCGATAACATGTGCTCGCAAGAGCAGGATGTTACAGATAGGCCCCAAATTTCCTACCGGAGCTAGTGAGATGGAAGTGAGATTTTCCATTGGGGGAGGGGATGAAGACTCATATGAGGAGGAGGTTGGAGGAGAAGGATGGTAAAGACACCCCTGACTGGATAAAAATTTGTAGTAAGAAGGTCCTCTGCGAGACCTACCATGTTCTCACGACATGGTGCAGATATGGAGGCCAGAGAGAACGACGAGGGACTACATAGAGCTTAGCAACACTAAGGAGAAGTTGGGGAGCAGAGCTTAAATGAAATCCATGATAGAAAAATCAATATGAATTTGGGAAATAATACCATTGTCATGCTGAGAGCTAGCCATTAATGTCGAGTTGACATCCTCTCCTCCCACGTCACGTGAGTCGCCTCCGATTTCCATTGAAGGGATTCATAGCATTAAATTTCTTCCCGTGTGAACATCTACGAACCAATATATAGATTACATAGATATGTTTAAGATTTTGAATTAATATTCAAATTACATAAACTTACACTTAATATAATTTTGTGATTTTAAGTTAAAAATATATAAAAAAAATTAATAAATTTTTCAAATTTAAAATAAATATTATAATTAATATAATTGCAATTTTAAATTAGAAATACATAAAAAAAAATTATTAAAATTTTCAAATTTAAAACAAATATTATAATGATGTTTCAATTATTTTAACAAACTATCTAAATCATATAGATATGTATAACATTTTTAATTGATACCGAGATTGCATAAACTTACAATTAATATAATTGCAATTTTAAATTACAAATATATAGAAATTCATGAATTATTTGAATTAAAATTTTAATATTATAAATTCATTCAAAAACTCAAAAAATAAAAATAAAAATATTTTTAAATTAATTCCATTACAATTTTAAATTATTAAACTTACACTTGTTAGATTGAATCAAATGGTCATTAGACAATCATTTTCCTTCACTTAATTTTATTAGATTGAATCAAACAATCATAGACATTCATTGGCCTTCAATGCAAATTCATAACAATAACATTACATGATGTTATAAGAAAATAGGAATATGTAGTCTTACCCAATACATAAAATAATATTAATGGGTGAGCGTGATATATATGTAGGATATAATAGAATCATGGATTACATTGGGAGGAAGTGAAAGAATCCTCAACTTCTTCTATTATCCAATTGTTTGATTCACAATTTCCAAGTTTTATGCGAAAAATTCTAATGATGTCATTTGTTTATTTCACAAGCTTTGTGATTCTAAAACCAATAGAACACAATCTTTCCCGTTATTTTTCTATAATTTTTGCATTGTGAGGAGATCTTCTCTATAGTATAAGTACACATTCCCCCTCTATATAACTCTTTTAGTATTGTTACTTGCTCTACTATTGCATTCCAATCTGATCCACTTCGAGGTTGGGTTATTATCATCATCATGCAACTTTCATTCTCTATAATAGAACTTGGATCTGAAGTAGTATTTTTTCTTACCTCATAAAAAGACTATAATAACAAGGAGTTGAGTGCAATCTTAGGATAGTTTAAGAACACAAAATTTACATTTAATTTTCTCAATCTAAATGCTTAAATGCTTAATAATATCGAGTTTAAATGAATCTCTAGTAATAGTTTCTATCATAGATTATGTATCTCTAAGGAATTCCAAATAATTCAGAAAAAAATCTCAAAATATTATGTTAATATTTACACTTTCATCGAGTGCTTATTCCTTAGAATTTTAAGACAGTTGGGTTTCTCAACAAAACAATACAATATAAAAGCTATTTGATTTTTTATAAAAAGAACATTGATATTAATTTTAATGAAACAAATATCAACTAGTATATAGTTTTGATTTAATAGAGAAAACAATATATAGAACATTCAGAAACAAACCCATCATCTGCAACCTTTTACCCAATCATAATTGGTACACATAAAACTACAACTCTCGAAAAAAAAACCATGATAAATCAACATCATATATAATCTATGATGGGTGTAGCTTAGAAAGGTATTAATATTTGTATTTCAGTAAAGTGCGTGTACTTCCTTGAAAGAGTTATCAGCACATATATGCTACGATGATGTGTCTTTTCTCTTACAATTAAGAGAATCCATGTGTAAGATCATATTTACTTGTTTACACATGTGTCGATTTATTTTTGTGCTACTGTGATAATCCTTCCGTGACCATTAATACCTAACATACATATCCTCCCATGCCATTAAAGCTGATAGAGGTACTCATAATCTAGATTCTTTATATCGGGTGGTGTTGCAAGCAATTTAAAATTATTCTTCAGCAATCAATTGGAGACTCGGGGTTCTTGAGACAAATAGAGTTGTTATGTGCATTTGTATATTATGTGCATTTCTATAATTCAAGGATTTGCGCAATCCTTTTCAAAATATGGTTTATAACAATTAAGTGTTTATATTTGATAGGGTTTCACATGTAAAAATATTTGGACAATATAAGAAATCTACAATTATTGATAAGGTCCCTTGCTTTCAAAAATACTTGGATAGCATAATAATACTTTTGAAAATATTTGGATAGTAAAATAGATATGTGATTATTGATAAGGTTTCTTACTTGTCAAAATCTACGTGTAGAACTAAGAAGGAAAACTACAATTATCAATAGATGAAAGGATGTTGAAGCTCACCTCACACCACATGGGACACAGGAGACAAGGACACAAGATTCAATGACAACAAGAAAATAAAATGGTTTGAATTTCATCTTGTTGCAACAAGCGAATAATATTTTCCTCTCTATTGAACTTTTAGATTAGCATGGAAGCATTGGTAATGACAAGCAATAAGTGAGTATTATGTACCCAACTTTGTATTATTGACTGTAACATTAGATAGTATATGCATAGTTGGATGTATATGTGTATATACTATCCAAATATAGTAGTAAATAGGATCTTCATTTTAGTGCTTTTCAATTGTCGAAAATTTTGTAAGGTAATACACTGCATAATCAAGTAGCATTGTGGAATTTAGAGGCCATTGAATCCTTATCATTTAAAAAAAAAATTATATCGTTGGATTATGGTGAGGAAAAATGGTGAACCCATTATGAGACTCAACATTACACATTCCAAACAAATTCTCACAGTGCATCATTAATCAGATTCCAGATTTGAGATGCACACAATAAGTACTTCTAATCATATACCAAATTTGAGATGCAAACAATAAGATCTTATAAACTAAGCTATAAATACAAATGAACCTAAAAGATAAAACATGAACAAGGTAACACTATGATATGGACAATGCAGAACATTAAATTTCATTGTAAAGTTGTAACATGGACAAGGTAAAACATTAAATATTATTGCAAAGCTATAGTATGAACATGAAATTTCATTGTTCCAAGTTAACCATATGACAACTTCAAATTTCTCGGCACACCTTGATCTACATGGACGGTGGTGGCCTCCCACCTATTCCAACTAGCTCATTTTGGCAGTTTTCTAGTTTGGAAATTTTTTCCTAGTTTTTGGGTCCCTGACTTCCGAGGTCGTTTTGAGGCCCAAAACAACGTTTTTAAGGCTTGTTGTAATTAAATTAAAAATAAAGTCAGAGTCTAATGGAAACATGTGTAGTCCTCGGATATACCTTTCCAATGGGCTATCATGCACTTAAAATGAAGATCGTATGCAAAAGTTACGACCACGGGAAGTTGATGTACCAACTTCCCCAAATGGGGCCCACATGACTTTTGGTACTTCATCTCCTAGGGTTAGGTTTTTGGATGTCTAGGGTTTTTGAAATTCTTGTTTATTGTAAAAATTCCTTTAGAGCCTCATTGTAATCATGTTCTTGTGAATGAGCACAATCATCACATCTCTTCTCAGAGATAAGTCGCCACCATTCTAACAAGCTTGTTTTCCACTGCATTTTACAGTTTCATCTTATTTCCTTATTGAATAGAAAACAGTTTTATTGTATATATTACTTTGTGTTAATCATACTTTGATAATAATATGTATTCATTTCGTTCTTCTCATAAAATCTGGATCAGTGGTATCAGTACGGTCTGCTCCTTTTCGTTCTTAATGTATGTCCCCAATGAGGTCAAGGTATAAAGAATTGGGTCTCGAGCTTGTTTCTTGAGGACAAAATCTCTCGCATGCCCAAGTGACCTCTCATGGCGGGAGAAAACAAAGATGAAGGGACAAGAGATGACTTTAAAATGTTGTTTGAGGAATCCCTCACGCAACAGAGGAACAACATGATGAATAGTTTTGTGCAAATCCTTCGATGGCTACCAACAAGCGATGCATCTTCCTCAAACGAAGGCGTCGCCCCCTTCAAGGTAAAAATAAACTTCAATATTCATATATTTGAAGGTCAGATAGACTCCAATATTGTAGACAAATGGTTGAATCTGGTAGAAGGGCATTTCTCTGTCCATAACTTCTCGAATAGAGAAAAGATACTTTTGCACTCCTCAAAGTTGTTCCCCATGTTAAAGATTGGTGGGAAACTTCCTGTGGGAAGAAGGAAATAGAGGAACCCTTATTATTTATAGTCACATTCACCTGGGAGTCCTTCAAGGATGATATTATGGAACAATACTACCCTGTTGGAAGTCATGATGACCTGTACACAAAATGGACCACACTGTGGCAGGAAAGAGACCAAGCAGTTTCCAAGTTCATGAATATCTTCCATACCTTCTGCACCAAGTTGGGTATCAAATATTATGAGCGACATCTGGTGCTCAAGTATCACGACGGTCTTCATAGATACCTCTAGGAAAAAATGGAGTTTCTAGACATCTCATCCTTGGGAGTGGCCTATCAATATGCCATAAAAATCAAGTAGAAGCTCAAACAAAAGACACGACAATCTAGGCCTAGAAATCCCTCACAACAAATCCAAGGAAAGGGCAACCCCAAAATGCAGAAAAAGGGATAGAGAAAAGACAGATTGCCTCAGGAAAACCAGTCCAGGCCGCAAGCAAAGAAGGACACCGGAAAGAGAAAGAAAGATACTTGGAAGTGGTGTGACTTCCATAAGATCCCCTTGAATAACACTATTGATTGTCACTCAAAGTAGTCGCTGGTGGATGAGGTGAAAGCCTATCAATCACATGCGGGTTCTGAGTATGATTCAGAACTAGAAAGGGGGAAACAGATCATTGATGCAGAAACCAGTGCTACCATTTCTACCACCAAGCTCCATCTCAGTGAACCAGATGAGTCAAAGGAAGCTGCGCGCCTTTTTCATTCACAGATGTGGGTGAAGGGTACCCCATTTCACTTCATCATTGATAGTGGTATCCATAAGAACCTCATATCAGCAAAGGTTGTCAAGCGACTCGCCCTGTCGACAACACTGCACTCGTAGCCCTACATGATTGGATGGCTCCGCTAAGGAAGTGACATCCGTGTCAGCCAACAATGTCTCCTGTCATACGACACGAAGCCCTTCAAAGATAAGGTATTGTGTGATGTTTCCCCTCTCAAAGTTTGTAATGTTATTTTGGGACAACCATATTTATGGAAATTCCATGTTGTATATGAGTCTAGGCCTCGCAGAGTTATTATTACTTTGAACAAGAAATTGTACAGGATACTCGAGGCAATCCCACCTAGTGTTATTTCCTTGATCTTTGCCAAGCGATGAAACAAGGTCATCTCTCAGATGGGGAATTTTTTCTTCTTCAGGATTCACTCTCAGAATGAGCGAAAGATCATAGCCACATCCAGGGTCTTCATGGTTGACCTCTCCACACAGCATAAGAAAGTGGATAAGGTCTTGGAAGAATACTCAGATATATTCTCCTCACCTACCATGGTACCTCTACATTGTCAGGTCAAGCACCCCATCGATCGAACCCTCGGCACGCCACTGACCAATGATCCAGTCTGTCATTGCTCTCTGTTAGAGAATGAGGAGATCAAGTGGCAGATCCAAGAACTGATCCACAAGGGGCACATCTGTCCCAAGTCATCACCTTGTGGGAGCCCAATCGTGCTGGTACAGAAGAAAGATGGAACATGGCAACTTTGCATTGATTACTGGGCCCTGAATAAAATCACAGTCAGAAACCAGTACCTAATTCCCTGAATCGACAACCTACTTGATCATCTCACGGGGGACAAATAATTTAGTAAGATTGATTTGAATTCTAGTTATCACCAGGTCCCCATAGAATAGACAGATGTATGGAAGACCACCGTCAAGTCAAAGGAAGGCCTTTTTGAATGGTTGGTCATGCCCTTTGGTTTGACAAATCCTCCAACTACTTTCATGAGCATGATGGACGATATCCTGCGACCATTCAACAATACTTTTGAAGTGGTGTATCTGGATGACATTCTCATTTACAAAAATACTTGGGAAGAACACTTGCATCATATTCAACAGGTTCTGCACACCCTGCGACAACACAAGCTATACACCAACTTCAAAAAATGATCCTTCAACATGGACAGGGTCCATTACGTAGGATACCTCATTGATCAACATGGCGTACATGTGGATCCAACCAAGATCCAAGTCATTCATTACTAGCCAACCCCAACCACACTCACTGAGCTTCTGAGCTTCTTGGGCCTTGCCAATTTCTATCGCAAGTTCGTGTTGGGATTCTCCCATATTGCATAGGCCCTCAACCAAGTAACCAGGGGTGGTGGTAAGGATAAATTTGTGTGGGGCCAGTCCCAACAACAAGCATTCGATGTTTTGAGTAGCCCTTGTTCTCAACCCTAGTACTTTCACTAATGGACATGTAGTAGCCCTTTGAGATCGAGAAAAATTCTTCTGACTATGCTGCAGACGTTTTTCTCACTCAGCAGGGCCACCCCGTGGCCTATCATAGTGAGACCCTATCAGATGTTATATGTAAGTACCCTACTTACGACAAAGAAACGTACTCCATTGTGCAATCTTGTCGCCAATGGAGACATTACATTCTTGGGAAGGAGACAATCATCCACACTGATCATAAGCCACTGTAGTTCATGCAGACACAAGGAAAATTGCAAAATGACCACCATTAGAAGTAGTCCACATACTTGTAGCAATTCCACCTCAACAAAAAGTATAAAACAAGAAGCACCAACTGCGTCGTTATTAGATCTTATCTGTAAGTACCCTACTTACGACAAAGAAATGTACTCCATTGTGCAATCTTGTCACCAATGGATACATTGCATTCTTGGGAAGGAGACAATCATCCACACTGATCATAAGCCACTGTAGTTCATGCAGACATAAGAAAAATTGCAGAATAACTGCCATCAGAAGTGGTCCACATACTTGCAACAATTCCACCTCAACAACAAGTATAGAACAAGAAGCACCAACCACATCATTGATTGCCTCAGCAGACCTCTAGTCATGACACTCACCACGGTGCTAGAATCTTGTATCCATGAGACCTCTGGATGGCCCCAACTCTATGAGATAGACTCGGACTTCTCCACCACCTACCAAATGTTGGGTGCAAACGTCGTTGTCACTAATTTCCATCTTCAATATGGGATGTTATGTCATCTGGGACATATCTATGTCCCATCAAGCGAGTGAGAGAAACTGATATGGGAATCCCAATACAGTCGGGTGGCATGACACTTCAACGTTGAAAATAAAGTGGCAATGATGGAGAAACATTTCTGCTGGCTCAAACTTCGACAAGAGGTCAACAAGTATATCAGGTCATGTGGTGCCTACACTATTTCCAAACCGACCAATAAGAAACAGGGCATGTACACCCCTTTTCCTACTCCTAACAGGCCATGGGAATCCATCTCAATGGACTACATGTCGGGCCTCTCATCCACCAAGTGGGGAAATGACTGTGTTTTTGTGGTTGTTGATCACTTTTCTAAGATAACAATTCAGGTCACCTACAAGAAGAGCATCACATCAGAGGTCACTACCAAGCTCTTCTTTGAACGAGTCTGGGTATATTTTGGAATCTCACAAACCATTGTATCATATTGGAACATTCGATTTCTCTACACATTCTAGTCGATATTCTTGTCACTACTAGACACCAAGCTCACCAAATCCACGGCCTTCCACCCCCAAACAGATGGCCAAACCGAGGTCATAAATCGAATGATCGTGCATATCCTGCACATGTATAATTCCAAGCACCCTCGCACATGGGATGAGAGTATTTCCTATGTCAAGCATAGCTACAATCGATCCCTACATAGCTCAACTGACCACAACCCATCCCAGGTGGGGTTGGGATTCCAACCATCGGGTCCCATAGATTTTGCACTATGCCTTGCGATCACCTCGACCGACTCATATCCTGCTCCAACTGAAGCTAACAAATCCACCTGGTTCATTGAGAGGATCCAACACATCTACCAACAGGTTTATGATATCCTACAGAAGTCCAATGACAATTATAATCAACGCCATGATCAACATCGGGTGCCACATAAGTTTCAGGTGGGTGACAAAGTTTGGTTGCACTTGTAGAAAGAACACCTTACATGACCCCATAGAAATCTTAGCCCACTCCATTATGGGTCGTACACCATCACCAAGGCTGCGGGTGATAATTATTTTGAGCTCAACATTCCTCCTTTCCTTTGCATGCACCTAGTGTTCAACGTGGATCTCTTTCGACCTTATTTTCCACCATTATTGGACACCTCAGAGGTAGCAGAATAACTGACACCAACAAATATCAACCCTGACTGCATACAATAGACATCTAGTGATCATATTGTGGACAAACAGGTCAAGAGAACTCGCCAGCAAAGGATCTATCTTTATCAAGTTGTCAAAGCAGGGCAACTCCTACACCAAGGCAATTGGCTCACCTAGGGCCAAATTCAAAAGAATTTTCCTCATCTGATGGGGACACTCAACGTAATGGATACCATTTATTCCTAATGGGGAAGGATTGATCCATATGGATTTCGGTGGCCTCCCACCTATTCCAAATGGCTCATTTTGGCAGTTTTCTAGTTTGGTAGTTTTTTTCTAGTTTTCGGGTCCCTGACTTTCGGGGTCGTTTTGAGGCCCTAAATAGCGTTTTTAGGGCTCTCCATAGTCAAAATTTATAGAAATATAGATTCTAATGAGAACATGTGTAGTCCTCAGATAGACCTTTCCAACGGGCTATCGTGTGCCTAAAACGGAGATCGTATGCAAACGGTATGACCCCGAGAAGTTGATGTACTAACTTACCCAAACGGGGCCCACATGACTTTTGACGCTTCATCTTCTAGGGTTAGGTTTTGGATATCTAGGGTTTTTTACATTCCTATTTATTGTAAAAATTCCTTCAGAGCCTCATTGTAATCATCTTCTTGCGAATGAGCGCATATGTCACATCTCTTCTCAGAGATAAGCCGCCACCATTCTAGCAAGCTTGTTTTCCGCTACATTTTACAGTTTTATCTTATTTCCTTATTGAATAGAAACCAATTTTACTATATATTTGTTATTTTTTGTTAAGCATATTTTGATAATAATCTATAGTCATTTTGTTCTACTCATAAAATCTGGATCACACCCCGGTTCAACTGCATTCAAATCATTCTCGAAAGGGACATAGCCATTGCAGTGGCATTTGTTTAAATGTGCATTCATTAAAATGGATCATTTATCTTCGAAATAGGATGTTGCAATATTTTTTTTTATTTTCCTCTTATCCAATCATTGTTTTCCCTCTAAGGTACTCATAATATAACTTCTTTATATCGGGTGGTGTTGCAAGAAATTTAAAATTATTCTTCACCAATCAATTCGAGACTCGGGGTGCTTGAGACAAATATAGTTGTTCTGTGCATTTGTATATTATTTTACATATTACCAACTCCAAAGGGAATGGATTTATAATTTTCTATAATTAAAATATTTGTGCAATCCTTTTCAAAATGTCATTTATAAAAATTAATATTTTATATTTGATAGGGTCTTGCTTGTGAAAATATTTGGATAATACAAGATATCTACAATTATTGATAAGGTCCCCCACTTTCAAAAATATTTGGATAGCACAAGAACACTTTTGAAAATGTTTGGATAGCACAAGAAATCTATGATTATTGATAAGGTCTCTCACTTGTCAAAATATACTCATAGAACTAAGAAATAAATATACAATTATCAATAGATGAAAGGATGTTGAAGCTCACCTCGCACTACATGGGACACAAGAGTCAATGACGAAAAGAAAATAAAATAGTTTGACTTTGAGCCTGTTGCAACAAGAGAATAATATTTTCCCCTCTATTGAACTTTTAGATTAGCATGACAACATTAATAATGACAAGCAATACGTGAGCATTATGTATCCAACTTTGTAGTATTGACTGTAATAATAGATAATATATGCATAGTTGGATGTATATGTGTATAAATTATCCAAATATAGTAGTAAATAGGCTCTTCATTTTAGTGATTTTCAATTGCCAGAATTGTTTAAGTTCATACACTGCATAATCAAGTAACACTGTGGAATTTAAAGGCCATTGAATCCCTGTTATTTTAAAAAACTTTTAACAAAATTTGTATCATTAGATTATGGTGAGGAAAAATGGTGAACCCATTATGATACTCAACATTACACATTCCAAACAAATTCTCACAATGCATCATTAATCATATTCCAAATTTAAGATGCACACAATAAACACTTCTAATCATATACCACACCAAATTTGAGACGTAAACAATAAGAACTTATAAACTATGGTATAAATACAAATGAGCCTCAAAGATAAAACATAAGCAAGGTAACACTATAACATGGAAAATGCAGAACATTAAATTTCATTATGGACAAAGTAAAACATGAAATATTATTGTAAAGCTATAGTATGAACGTGAAATTTCATTGTTCCAAGTTAACCACATGACAACCTCAAAGTTCTTGACACACCGTGCTTCAACCGCATTCAAATCATTCTCGGTGGGACCTAGCCACTGCAGTGGCAATTGTTTAAATGTGCATTCATTGAAATGAATCATTTTTTTTCGAAATAGAATGTTGCGATCAATTTTTTTGTTGCCTCTTATCATATCATTATTTAGCCTCTAATATTAAATGATACTTCTTTCCATAGAATGATATCCTTTATGATGTAAGTGTATTCTAAACTAGATATGTTGAATTATTTAATATTAATATTTAGAAAGTTCATAAAATTAGAATATTAACTTAACTATAGAGTAAGTTACAATTTTATATAAATAATATATTTTTTTAATAAAAACATATTTTTAACAAAGACAATATTGATAAATGAAATTTTATAATAAAATTTAAATTAGAATATTGATAAATAAAATTTTATAATAAAATTTAAATTAGAATATTGATAAATAAAATTTTATAATAAAATTTAAATTAGAATTAGAAAAAATATTAACATTAATAATTTGCAAAAAAACAAATTTCATAATAAAAATAATTTAAAATTTTTTTTTTTTTCATAAACATTAATAATTTGAATAAGTGTGTTCAATAATAAATACATGGAAAATTTCATTTGTCTCATTTTTTAAAATTTATTCTATTATCTTGTTATTATGATTAGTACTTTCATCAAAATAAAGTAGAACATACATTTTTCAAAAATTATAATCTTTGTTTATTAATTTCTTCATGTTGTTACTTTTTTCTTTTGTTTAATCAAAATTAGGAAATTTGTATTATATAAAGTTGTACTTATGCTAAACAATGATATTGCATATTACTTATTTCCGAGTTTTAAAACAAAATTGATAGCTCTTTATAAAAAAAAAACAAAGTTTACACACATCTTTACACAAAATGTCCAAAAACTTCTTAGAACTATATATTTTAATGTAAACACCTAATATCATGATAACTTTAAAATCCATTGAAGGGAACAAAGTCCTATTTTCCAAGCTCCATATCCTCTATCAATTGATGAACAATGTCTTTTTCTTTAAAATTCTTTGATTTGAGGCCCTTGATTTAGTTCTTTTTATCAAATCAACAAGCACATTTCTTAACATGTTACATTCAGCTTCTAGTGTTACAATTTTTTTTCCTATTTCATAAGTGCACCTAGAATTAAGGCAATTCGGGAAATGGCATAATGCTCATTTCTCATGAACCTTTTTGGTTACTAAGAAGATAGAATCCTTGTTGCATTGGATATTATCTTCATTTTTTCAAAGAAATATTCATTTTTTTTAATTCCCTATAATCCATTGAGACAACACACAAATAAAGGCACCAATCCAAAGAAAAATTCCACCTAGAGAACACCTGAAACAAAATATCGTCCCCATGAGTCCTCAAGAACACCACCAAAGCTTCACGAATTTCATATTTTCGGAGGTATAAAAACAAGCAAGGATTGAATTGAAGAGAACTAGAAGAATGGATCTACAAAACAAGGAGGCTATAGAAGAAATAATCACTATGTTTAGGACCAACAAGACCAAAGAAATTGAGACCAAATTTATATAAAGAGAGAATAAATTCTAGAAAACCCAATTCACAAAATGAGTCTAAGAACTAGGGATACAACGTTGATGCAATCACCCTCGATCTTGGACTCAATCAACTACAGAACCATGTTTCTTCTCATAGAGTTCATGACTACCAACGTACTAGCACTAACACAAATTAATAATTAAGGAATGCCAATAGAAATTTAGTCACATGAAAAGGAAACAAGTGAAAACATCATTTAAAACAAAGACTCAAGATTATTTACTAACAATATATAATTTGTATTGTATGGTCTCATTACATTACAAAACAATCTAGCACAATTCTCATTCTTATTTCAATAAATCGATGCACATTTATTTCTCCATGTTGTGACCCAAAACCAACGTCCCTTCCTCTATTTTGTTTCTGTTACAAACATCCCATCTTTGTTTCCTCTCTTTTTCCTGGTACCACACTGAACTTCCAATCCCTCTATTCTATCTCCCTTTATTTCTCTCCTTTCATTTATTGAAAGCCGAACCATCTTTTCCCTAATCGTTTTCCTTCTTAATCATTTATTGTTTTCCCCACCAACGTGATTCAGACAATGGTCATTTATAACATTCCAAATTCTTAATCATTTTCCAATTTTGTGTTGGAACTAGACAACTATGACGATTAACATATTCAAACCATTTAAAGATTTTTTTCTTCCATCACATGGTTAGCCCACCTATTGTCATGAAATTTTTACACATGGAGTTACAACATGCATGACTTGAAAAAATATAACATAATTTCAACACGACCAATGTTGCAACAATGTGAGTTACAACACTGGTGTTGCAACAACTTGAGTTACAACACTGGTGTTGCAACATGTGAGTTATAGCAGTAGTATCGCAACAACGTGAGTTACAACATTGGTGTCTCAACAATGTGAGTTACAACACTGGTGTCATAGAAAAGTGAGTTACCACACTGGAATTGTATCATTTTCAACACTAGTGTTATAACAATGGGAGTTGCAACACTTATTTTACCCTACAATTTACTAACTTGAAATTGAAATGTTTTTGGTTGATGCGGATTTCTTAAGGACAAATATGCTCTTGTATCAGACATCCTTGGTAAGAAAAACATTAGCTCCAACTCATGTGGATGCTACTGTAGATTCTACAGAGGATGAAGATCCCCATAGGTGTGTAGATCATTTTTAGAAATCCATAATGCATCTTCAGAAATATTGTTTCTCTACTTAACTATATACTCATAATATTATTTATTTTAGGTCCTTTTGATAGCCTGCTTCGCCAAGATTTGTTCTAATTGTTCAGCTAGTTTAATAGGTAGTTGTTCTATCCATTCATCCAACATATGTTTTTACTCATTCTCTTCTCCCTCATGAAACTCATACAATTTGACCACATTGAATATTGGAGAAATTTCAAAATATTCCAACAACTTGAACTTATATGCATTATTAGAAATATTTCTCATAATTCGACATGGGGTGAAATCACGAAGGTGGGTTACACTTTCGTGACAATCGGGTCTCCAAATTTTCCAAAAACCACTTTTCGGCCGAACTAAATAATTTTTTCGACCGAAAGATATTATTTTCGGCCGAACTATTGTTCGGCCGAAAATATAAACGTCAAATCGAACGGAGCCATAACCGGGCCCTCAATTTGCGTGTAGAAATTTGGTCGGCTGGATAATTTTTTTCCGGCAATGTTTTTTCGGCCGAACTATTGTTCGGCCGAAAGATTGTTCGGCCG
>JASDQU011375291.1:23005-34919 GCA_032191745.1 Picea mariana | reverse complement strand
TACCCCACTTAAATGTTCAAGTACAAGATGATTCAAAATGAAAATGTCTCCTTGGTATATATAGGAGACTAGGAGGTATAATTACAACTAATGGTCTAAAGCTGACATAAATAAAATAACATTACTAATAAAATATGCCCCAATTAAGGGGTAATGAGCCAATATTAGGGCTTAATAGAACTAAAGATGTGCATGATAATATCAAAAGTGAATAAATAAATAACAATAATTAATTTCATGAGAAATATTTGTATAAGGGTATTAATTGGGAAAAATCCTAACTCATTGTGTAAATAACTAAATTAGTGGTGGCTTTAGAGTTAATAGGATTTCATCAATTAGTTCAAGATAATAAAATATATCATGTAGATTAGTGGAGGATATCTAGGGGACAACTAAGAGAAAAATTAGGGAAATCAAAAGTGGGTGAGGAAAATTGATTTTTAAATAAAAATAAAATGTGGTAATTTTAGGTGAAAAATTGCATGAGATTGGCATGTGGATGGGTGAATATCACATCTAATTTATTTCCTAGATTATCTAATTAGGCATGAGAAACTAGGTGTCAAAGTGAATTTTATTTATAAAATAAAGAGATGAGAAGGTTGAAGGGGAGGAGCTCCTATGGTTTGATGACGATTGTAATGACCATAGACCTTTGAGTGTTTCTATTATGAGTTAGACAATGAAGTGTGTTAAGAGGCAGGATCCTCTCACTTGCGAGTGGGCACTTCAAAACTCATTTTGTGGTTGTTTTTGTATATCCCTGTCGTGGCTCGTGGGGAAAATCGGAAGAAGAGTACCTGTTGCGTTGGCAGAGAGGCATCCGGTGAGTTCTTCAATGGAATGACAAGCTTGGAGAAGATTGAAAAAAATGTGACAAAGTTGGCACATTCAACGATCAACATTTGGGGTGCCAAGCTTCAATCAAGAAATAAAATCCTTCCGGTGAAAATAACTCTTTTATTTTTGAATTGATTTTGTATCATTAAATGTATTTAAGAATTGAGAGTCTATTGTTTCATTCTTATAAAAAAAATGATTCTTCTTGGGTTTAAATTGGGGTTAAATTATATGGGTGTTACAACAACCTTGCTTGACTCCAATATTGCAGTTAATCTCTTTCTACCTTCCCTCAATGTTCTTAAACTTGGTAATAACATTATCGTACAACCTTATTGCAGAAACCCTCAACTAAAAAGGAAATTTTATCTCTTCCAACCTATCCCAAAGGTTTTTCCTAGGAACCGTATCAAAAACTTTTCTAAAGTCAACAAAACAACTAAAAAAATGGTTTTACTACTATGAAACTCCTCTGCAATGATCCTAAAGGTAAAAAGATGGTCCACAGTTGAATGATATATCCTAAACCCAACATGTACTTTATCTCTTTTATCGTGACTTTCTATCCAAGGGATAATCTTCTTTTCCAAAGAAATTCCATAAGGCTTGGAAAAAATCGGGCTAATCACAATGGACCTATAATTATAGGGAATGTTTCTATTCCCATTTTTAAATATAGGAACAATGAGTCTTTGTGTCTAGGGTTTAGGGAATCCTTTATTGATTTCTAAATTGAAGAGTTTGTGTATGTGAGGGATGAGGATAGCCCCTTTGATTTAAAAAAAATCATCTTAGTAGTCTTCAATGTCCTTATCTTTCCCATTTGCATGTTGATTAACCCTGAAATCTATGTCATCCAAAGAAAAAATGTCATCCTCTGTAGGGGCAATATGAATGGTGTCAATGGCATTAGGGAACTCATAAATACTTTTAAGGTAGTAATTCCAGTCCCTTAAGGGATTCATATTATTTTATTTAGTATTTCATATTAGAATTTTCCTCCAGAACTTCTTAGGATCAAGCTTGAATAGTTGTGAAAGATTCTCTTTCCTTTTATTGATATAATACCTTTTCACCTTTTTAGTTAGGGATTTTTATGTATTGGTCTTATACAGTTTTAAGGACTCGTTAGAAGCATCCCTAATGGCTTTCCTAACAATCGTACATTATTTATCATACCAAGGTTTGGTTGTTCTATTATTATTTTTATAGGACACCTCGAAAGAGAACTTATTAATATAAGTGGAAAGGGTTGTTGTAAAATTAGAGTTCTTCAATGTTGTTTTTATAATTTAGGAGATGTAATTCGTTATTTAAATCCTTTAAGAAACAATCAAATTTATTTTTTTCAAAGAGAAGTTGTATTTTATTATTATAATTCTCTTCAATGGCGCTCCTATGCAAGGAAAATTTTAGAGTCAGGGTTAAAGGTATATCATTAGAGTCGAGTTCATGGTCATTTAAAAGATCAAAAGTTACTATTTGGTTGGAAACAAGGATATCATATATCACATAATCTACGACACTACTACTTAGACCATGAATAAAAGTCATATGGTTGGATTTTGGCCACTTCATTACTCCATTACAAATTATTAGGTCTCGAGAGTTGTAGAGCTTGACTAGCTCAGTACCGATTAAATTCTCAGTTGGGTCTTTGGAGATTATTTTGTAGATATTAGCTAAAATAAGGTCCTCATCTAGCCATGAAGGATTATGGTTGAAATCATTGCTTAAAAGAGTAGCTTGGTTAGTTGCATTCCTATCATTAAAGTCACCTAGCAGGGGGATGTTACCTTCATTTTTCAAACTATAAATATCTTGTTCTAAATTATTTTAGGGAAATTTTCTATCTAGATTGATTTTCTTATAAAAAGTAGAATTAATAGGGAAAAATAAAAAATTTGTTAAATACATCTCTTAGCATTGATGTTTGAAATTTCTATCCTAACGTACTGATTAAGAGGTTCGATGTTATGAAGTTGAGTGTGAGGAAAAATTCTCTTTCTACTATAACAAACTATGCCTCCTATCCCTCTTCGATGGGAATTTTTGTTCCATGCCAACCAAAAGACAAATCTTTCTATGTTAGGGACCTTCGTCTCTTCATAATCCCAAGTTTCAACTATACAAACAATATCAATATCACTCGTGATCCAACTTATCATAGAACCTTTTCACCATGGAAAACCATGGCAATTCCAAAAAAGGATCTCGAGTGTCCAAAATTCCAATTTATTATTATCCTTCTAGTCTCTATCCCTAAAAATATATTTTCGATTTGTAATTATTGCCCATTTTCCTTCTTTCCTAGCTTCTTTTACCTTTTGAATTTCCTTCCTTAATTCAGGTTGGTATTAGGGAATGAGGTCTTCATTTATAAATTCTCCTGACCCTTTTAAGCTCATATATTTATTGAGAATGCTATATTTATGGTCACTACAACTTAGTTTGACACAATTCAACCTATCTTTGTGATCAATTATTTTTCCAAACCTCTTTGCTTCTATGAGGTAAGTTGTTTCAATTTGTAATTTATTTTTAATTCTTATTTTACTATTGCTAGCACATCCTCCTCTTGTTGTTCTTTTATATCAACTCTCTCTCTCTCTCTCTCTCTCTCTCTCTCTNGAGAGAGAGAGAGAGAGAGAGAGAGAGAGAGAGAGAGAGAATTCTTATTTCATTGATAGGTTATTTATACATCTAATTCCCTCAATGCTTAATATGGAGTTGACATGTGGCATTTAAAAAATTATTAATAAGAAAAAAATAATTTAAATGTGGGCCTAAAAAATTCTTATTATATATATATATAT
Source organism: Picea mariana (assembly GCA_032191745.1). Taxonomy (NCBI): domain Eukaryota; kingdom Viridiplantae; phylum Streptophyta; class Pinopsida; order Pinales; family Pinaceae; genus Picea; species Picea mariana. Next base: position 31,260 of record JASDQU011375291.1, on the reverse strand, counting down.
ATCCTTCTTAACTCCTGATGTATCATGAGTTGAGAGGCATCAAATCCTTCAAGATGCAAACATTTTCTCAAATTATGTACTCTATAAAAATGTTTACATATCGAGGGATTTGATGCATATTGGTGCATAATAGATCCAGAGTTAAGATGGATCTAAACTGGTTTACCAAAATCCAACTATATAAATATGGTTGAAATCACATTTTTTTGTTGTTTAAGTTTATTTTTTGAAAACATACATGGATTCATCTCACTGAAAAACTTATGGGGCACTCGGATTATGTAGACTCAACCACTCAAATATGCAGTTGCAACAATTTCTCATTGTATTTCAAGAAAAATTGATCCAAAAATACACCGATAAAAGGGCCAAAAAGTAGAACATTTAGACTACTGCACTACTGCATTGTTTGACAATCCATACAAGTGTAACGACCCCTTCGTTACGACTACCCGTGACGCCCCATGAAGGCAATTTTATTTATTTATTTATTTTTAAACAGGATGACAACAATGATTACAGTTAAACCATGCAACTGGATGACGAACACCACGCACGAAGATCAGGCAACAAACAACCATGACCCACACATTATAACATCGAGCAACTAGGCGAAACATGCAGAAATCAAGGACAGATACAAACGACTACCTGCCTGACACAAACACCACAATGCCTATAGGCTAAGGTAAAACATCCATAATCCCAACACAATAGTCTCGACGACCAGTAACTAGAACCTATATGGTGTGAAAACCCAATGCAAGAAGGCGTTACGACCCAAGCGCCAACAATGAACTTACAACGATCAACAACACCCCCAACGGGAAGAACAGACTCCAACCATGTTATCATTCACCTCTATCCAATAGGGCACGCCATGATCCCCTCATTAGGAATCATGTTGTTCCCAAGTGATAGGTGCGACAATAACCCTGGCACAACATAACCTATCTGGACCAAGGACTCAAGATAAATCCAACACGCTAGGAGCCGAAATAAATGACAAGAAGACTACACCCACACCCCAAGCAACAGGTCGACAAGGCACAAGAAGATGTCCTTCAACAAGAAAATGCATGAGCTATTACACGACTTCGCCAACAAACCAAAACCATTAACTGTTAGGCAAGATGTCTAAGTGCGAAGGAGTGAACTGTTACCAAGCTACTATGGTCATAAATGTTACCATAAGGTGAACTAAGTTAGGCACTTAACAAAATCAAATACGCTGATAAAAAATTACACACCATCCATTAAAGTAAGTGAACTACTGATCTATGTTGCTTATAAAATACTCGACATTTTTGTCTAAATTCACAATTCTAATTTAGCTAGTCTATGTTCTAACAAGTCTAAAACGATTGACATTGCTGTCTAAATTAATAGTTGATATTTTATAAGAGATCTACACTACTTATATACAATTATAATTGTTGTCCAACTTAATTCTCCTGATACATCTATTGGTCAACTTGACAATATAAAAACACATGAGGTCGTTGTCTATATAAGGGAATAAATCAATTATATTGGCTGTCATAACAAATGCTTATTTATTCACAACCACAATGCTATTTATTACGCCCATAAATAAATCTTGCAGTCAATAAGTAATAAAACAAAATCATATAAATCGCTGTCATTGATATAAGTTCACTGTCAATTAATGTTAAAACATAGTTAGATATAAATTCACTGTCAATTAATGTTAAAAACACAGTCAGAATATAATGAATTACTAGTTGTCTAAACATATGCTGAAGACACAAACCATATAAATGCTGAAAACACAAATTGTATGAATGCTGAAAACGCAGACTATATAAGTGCTAAAAACGCTACCTAAGATAAGATGAGATGCAATCTGAATAAATGCTGGAAATGATTAATAAGAGCTAAACAAATCACCATGTAATAAAAGTAACAATTTGCAGTCTTAAAAAGGTAAAATCACCATGTAATAAATTAACAATTTGCAGTCATAAAAAGGTAAAATCGCCATGTAATAAAAGTGACAATTTGCAGTCTTAGAAAGGTAAAATTGCCATGTAATAAAAGTAACAATTTGCAGTCTTAAAAAGGTAAAATTGCCATGCAATAAAAGTAACAATTTGCAGTCTTAAAAAGGGGAACTTCACAATGTATTCCAAGTAATAAATCCTAGCCATTACAACAAAAACAAATGTTACCATTACACATAAAAACACACCCCTATACGCAACAACTACGCCCCCCAATATAGAGTAAAAAAATGAAGGCATTCCAGTGAAAAGTTCGTGGTTGTTCATGTGTAAAAAGACGCAGGCGCTCAAGGAAAATTCTAGCTGTATTTCAAGGCATAAACTTACTGTCATTCAAGGGAAAAACACAGTCCAAATATAAGGTAAAGGTTGTCAATCAATTGGAAAAAACACAGTACATATATAAATTATAAACTGTCATTTGAGTGGAAAAAACGCTGAGTTTTCTCCAATCAAGAGATGGGAACTGTCATTAGAATCGCAGAGAGTAAAATACCATCCAAGACGCAGAGGTGATATAAAAATGCAGAGGGTATTGAGCTGATCGTAAAGAGAAAAGATAAACAATATGCAGAGGTAATCAATCACAAGAAGGTGCAATACAATCAATCAACTAGGAACACTCAACGAGGTAGACATCTGGGAAAAAACATCCTTCGCTTATCATCCACACACAGAAATGCGGGGCATTAGAATCTATAGGTCACTATGCACTGAAGTGACGACCGTCGATTCAACTCCTTGCCGACTGCTCAGGCGTGGACTGATGATCTAGGGATGAGGATGAAAGATAAAGCACCATCTCTTCATAATAACCAATAAAACAACTAGAACAATCATATCAATTAGGAATCATATGCTAGGAAATCAATTCAATGCAACGAGCGTAAAGCTATGATGAATTTAAGTTCTTGATTAAAAACGCTAAGTAAAGCACATTTTTTTTTTAACAATAGAAGTATAGTAATGGAAACAAAAGAAAAATTATAATCTATCATTCAAATAAACACATGCGTACCATAGCCCAAGGTGATAGCTCTGAGTCATTGTCCCCCACACACTCTGTCCAGTTCCCACTTGCCGACTGATGTGACTTCACCGGTACCTCTAAGCCAATGCTAGGGGTACTATTCTTCCCCCTGAGCCCCCCGAGCCACAAAGGGGCCACACACACTAAACCCAAGAACAACTAGCAACCAACTCACCTCACAAGGTCGAGCTACCACTCGTTACCCGAATTGGGTATCCCAACTCCCACAAGATAAGTTAGTCAAGACAAAAATTCTGCAGCGTAACGTTACGCATAAAATATCCGATCCATACTCCTCCTACTCCATCCTTTTTATAGAGGTTCTAAGTGATTTCTTTCCAAAATTCCCATTTAATTTATTTTTCATTTATTTAATTGAGAAAAAAAACCTCCACCGTACACATGTCACCCATCCCCCTAGTTGCACCAGAAATTAATTTCATTAATTATTTAATTACTCCTATTTCTCTCACCCACCTAAAAGCATTCCTAAAATCGCTCCTTGGTGTCCCCATATTCCCTTACACTTTTTAAATGACTTATGCCCTTACTAAATTCCTAGTTGAGTTCATATTTAGAAAGTTCTTAAAGGCAAGATTCCTTACTAAGTTAGTCATTGTGCTTTTTACTTATGTTTCCCTTTTTCTTTATGTTTCCCCTTTTTCCCTTAGTTTCCTATTTCTTTTAAGTTTCCCTCTTTTCCCTTTTTATCTAAAACTCAAATTAGCAAGTGTAGAAGAATTACCTTTTACCCCTTTTTCTTTTTAATTAATAAATTTTAATTAGCATATGTAGAAAAACAAACAATTCCCTTTTAAAATTTTAATCCCTCAATATAATTTGATTTTAATAAATTAATTGAATTTCTTACCCCCTTCTCGCCACATGTTTAATTATGATTATATTATTTTTTTACCACAAGTATCACTTAGACCTAGATTTTAATTTCCTAGGTTGGGCGACATTTTTATTAGGGAAATGTATGTTTTTTTTTTTAAACTTACCTATCACGTTATTCATTTTAAGGTCGATTAGGATTATTCACTTACCCATTGAAATCATGACGTGCTCTTTAGGATGCTCTAGGTGCTCCAAGGGTTTCACTTGCCTTTTTATGTTTTCCTTGCGTGACGTGCCCTTCAAGACAGACTATGTTCTCCAAGGGTGCCACTTGCCTCTTTCCATTTTCCTTGCACGATGTGCCCTTCAGGACGCACTACGTGCTCCAAGGGTGCCACTTTCCTCTTGAATGACTTGGTAGACATAAAAAAACCCTGTAGTCAATACTTCGTCAGGTGATCTTGTGGGAGACTAAGGGAATCTAAGGAATAAGGCCACTGCCTTATTGCGCTCCCTTTAGAATCATCGTGAGAGACTGTCACAGTCTGTCCTCATGACATCGTGGGTCTTCTAGAACTAGGTAATCGTTAACCTACAGTTCGAGCCATGGCGGGAGTTCTAGTAGACTGTGGCGGGGATGCTGTCCACACCTCTCCCTCAATGTCTCTGGTTGCCATGCATGACCCCTCTACTCCACATGTGAGTCTGGTCGGCAAGATATCGTCATTCTGCATCATCAACGAATCATGTCAGAAAAAAAAAATCAATCATCATAACATCTAATCATACATGAATATTTCATATCATCAACAATCAAACCCCAATAGTCCACTCCTGACTCGATCCGAAGTCCAAGGGGTTTCATCGATGCTTCTGCATCCTCGAGGTTCAAGTCCTGCACACTCAGGAGAACCCAGTAAATAACACATGTCTATGTAAATACACAAAATAAGATATCGTCATATCCATAATGCCTTAAAATCATAATCAAATGACCAATAGTATAATAATCTGGATCACTTGCAAGCAAGTGTCCTCAAAGAATAAGTCCACTCAGTGCACACAAGAGAAGGATATTACATACACCCCCTCTTGGCATAAACTTTGTCCCAAAGTTTCATAGTATATAAGTGCTAAAATAATGTGTATCATAGTATCATAAGTCTATCTATAAAAAAAAAATGGAAACTGCTGGCGCATATCATATGTGTCCTCCCAGGTCACCGATTGCGAACTGTAGTTGTCCCACTGGCCCTTGACCTAATCTACTGTTCGACGTCGTAGCTGTCAAATGAGATGATCTAGGATGTGGATTGGCTCAGCTGTGAACGCTTGCTCATCCAATACCTGGAAGGAACTCATGTTAATAACGTAGGATCACTAATATAATGTCTCAAAATAGATATGTGGAAAACATCGTGCATACGTCTCAAAGAATGAGGCAAGGCTAGTCGATAGGCCATGGGCCCCTTCCTCTCCACAATCTCGAAAGGTCCCATGAACCTAGGAGAGAGCTTAGCTCCCTTTCCAAACTTAATCGAACTCTTATGTGGTTTTACCCCCAAGAATCCTCTATCGCCAAATTTGTAACTACGCTCGACACAATGCGCATCAACATAACTCTTTTGACGATCCCGTTCTTCTTTTATCCTTTGTCCTATTTTTTGCATTTGATATTCCATTTCTTGGATCACTTCTGGTCCCACCAGGACCCTATCCTCATTACGATCCCTTCTCAAAGCTGATCCCAACTCAAAGGCGTTCGACGCGGTTGCCTGTAAAGAAACTTGAAAGGCGCCATCTTAATGGTGCTTTGGTAACTGTTGTTATATGCGAATTCTACCAGTGGCAAGAATTATTCCCAACACTTTTGTTGGTCCATCACATACATGCACAACATGTCTTCCAAGATTTGGTTTGTTTGTTCGGTCTGCCCGTCAGTCTCCAGTTGATACATAGTACTAAATTTAAGTTGGGTTCCCAAGGCCTCTTGGAAACTAGTTCAAAATCTTCCGGTAAACATCAATCCTCAATCGAATATAATCCTCTTAGGCACGCCATGCAGCCTCACAATCTCACTAATGAAAAATTTAGCTATGTCAGGTGCCTGATACATCGTACCCACATGAATAAAATGAGCACTCTTCGTCAGAGTGTGGACTACCACAAAAATCGAGTCGTGTCTCCTTGGTGTTAGTGGCAATCCGATAATGAAATCCATCGAAATGACCTCCCATTTCTATTCCGAAATAGCGTGTGGCTGTATTAGTCCTGCTGGATGTATATGTTCAACCTTCACCTACTTACATTCTAGACATCTCACCACATAGCTGACTATGTCGGCCTTCATTCCTTTCCAGAAGAATAAGGGTTTAAGGTTCGCCCTCATCTTTGTGACCCCTGGGTGAGCTATGTACACTGCTATGTGAGACTCATTTAGGATCAAACTCAACTCGTTGTTCGGTGGTACGTAAATTTGATTTTTAAATCTCAAAATTCCATCGTCGTCCAACATAAATCCTTCAAATCTTGGTGCCATCATTGTATTTTGTCTGATAAAATCCTTGACCTCTTTGTACTAGTCATCATCGCACTGTAAAATTAGAATATTTTCATGTAGATTCGTCTGAAGTTGCAACACCAAAAAGATGCGTGGTATCTAACTTAATGCATCTACCACTCGGTTCACTGTTCCTTTTATGTAAGTATTCTGAAAATCATACTCGCTAAGCAATTTCGACGAACGCCGTTGTCGCGCGTTCAAGTCGCTTTGCGTAAAGATGTGTTGTAGTCCATAGTGGTCCATTTTTAGTTCAAATATTCATCCAATAAGGTAGTGTCTCTAAAATCTCAAGGCATAAACAATGGCTAACAACTCCAAATCGTGCGTCGCATAGTTCTCCTCATGCCTTCTCAATTTCCTCGAGATGTAAGCGATCACTTGACCGTATTGCATCAAGACCCCGCCTAAGCCTTCCTTGGATGCGTCAGTGCATACCAAGAAGTCCATGTCCATGTCAGGGAACTTTAGTATTGGTGTTATTGTCAAGAGATCCTTGAGCCTCCGAAATTCCTCTGCACATTTCTCGGTCCAAACAAACTTCTTGTTCTTCTTCTGCAATTCCGTGATCGGATTTGCTATCTTCAAAAATCCCTCAACGAATCATTGAGAGTATCCTACTAGACCCATGAAGATACACACTTCTTGGACATTCGTCGATGCAAGCCATTCCATAATAGCCTTGAACTTTTTTGGATCCACGATGATACCTTCGTCCGAGATGACATTCCCTAAGTAGTGAATCTTCGATTGGTAAAATGAGCATTTAGACAATTTCCCATATAATTTGTTCTCTTGCAGACACTGTAGTAATAAGTGCAAATGATCGTCATGCTCCTCCATCGTCTGAGAGTAAATAAAAATATCGTCAATGAATACTTGGATGGACTTGTCCAAGTACTCACAGAACACCTTGTTCATCAAAATCATAAATACCCCTAGGGCGTAAGACAATAAACTCGTAATGTACAAACCTCATCTTAAAAGCAGTCTTAGGGACATCATCCTCCTTGATCTGTAGCTGGTGATACCCTGATCTCAATTTGATCTTTGAAAACACTGTTACACCCTTCATATGATCAAACAGATCATTAATCCTTGGCAACAGATATTGATTCTTGATCTTTTCCTTTTTCAATTGATGGTAGTTAATGCAGAGTCTCCACGACCCATTCTTATTTCATATGAAAATAACAGGCGCACCCCACGGTGACACACTAGGATGTATCAATCCCAGGTCCAACAACTCCTTCAGTTGCATTCTCAACTCCTGTAACTCTGATGCAGACCCCCTATCCCTCCTAAGGGCTATGCGACCTCCCGGTTAGGATCTTCTGGTTTGAGGCTGAAATGGCTCTTTTGGTTCTGAGCTGGAACCTCCCTCTTCGACTCCACAAGTCCTTCTCTATGTTTTCCTGCTCGACCAAGCACTAGGCTCATTCTCTCCACTCCTCGTGACTGTGGGCATGACCACGGACTTGGCCTAAAAGGCGCACAACGTTTCGTGACCCCGAGATTTCCAATACGATGAGTCCTTGGCTCCTCCAAGTCCTAAAATTTCGATGAGGGCTAACGAAGGTTAGCTCCTCATTTTTCCCCAACTCATGTGACCACAAGATCTACCATGAAAAGCACGTCACAGTTCGTGATATTGGAACCTTGTGCTACAAGGTGCCTGGCCCATCCAAGTCACGAATGTCGAAATCACGATGACGCAAGATCTATGGCTCAAGTATCTCTTGGAACGACGTCTACAATTATTTCAACGTTTCACGTTTCCCGACTTCTCCCTGCATGAAAT
>JASDQU011375290.1:0-24465 GCA_032191745.1 Picea mariana | reverse complement strand
TCTGAGAGAGGAGACTGTGAGAGAAAGAAGAGGAAGTTACAGCGGGTTTTGCTGTAGGTTGTATCCCTTCATTTGCTGGATAATAATAAAGGAAGGACCTGGCAATTTCTCTGGTGGACAGAGCCCACATTGGGTGAACCACGTAAATCTGTGTCTCTCTTGTATTGTGTGTCTTTTGTGTTTTGTTTCTGCATTTGTTTTATTTTATTGCTCCGTGGTCTTGTTTTTCTATCAGAAGGATGTGTTAGAAATAATTATGAGCTAAAATATTGGAAATGGAAACCTTTTGAAGTGGATAAATATCCATATAGATAACTATTGAATTAGGATTGCATACTTATTTTTGAATACATGCTTAAATTATGGATTTGAAATTTTTTATGAATAAGATAATTGTGAATTATTTTTACATATAATAATAACTATATGAAACTCTCCCACCCTCACATGTTTTCAAAAAAATATTTATCACTAAAACATTCTTTAAAGGGAATACGACTTATTTTCATCTCTAGGTCTTAGTCAAGGCCTCTACACCTCCATAATTTGTGAAAAAACACCTCGTTTCCTGTAATACCACTTGAAGGTGAAATACCCCATAGAGAGAGAATGTATAATGGTTTTTTTATCACTTCGTAAATTTATTTTGGCTGGGGAAGCGAGTCACAAAGGTAACCAAAAACCAACTTGAGGCTGGAAGCTCTCCCTTCCAACCAGAGAGGGATCTCTCTCTTCAAATCAATCACTGAAAGGATTGATTTGGAATTTCATCCAAAGGATAGATCTCTAAGGCAAGATTGAATTTATAGAGTTGGTGGCAAGGTGGGTAGAAAGTCCATTGGGAAATGGAGTCATTGAAAGGTCATAAATCAGTGACAGTTTACTGGACACTTGGTGAATTCAAAGGTGATTGATCAAAGGCAAGGTACACAACACTTATTTAGGCCAATTAAATATCGTTGTAGATTGAATATTACAATGAAAACAAATAAAACCTTAGGGAATCTATGGATTAATCCCAAGGTGATTACAACAAAAAGATAACCGAAAATACATGCAACGAAGCATCAAATACATATGAATTATGATACATATACCTCACATTAACATAAATAAGAAGACATACCACATAAATGGATTAAAACAAGAATACAAATACTGTAGGGTCACATGCATAATGAAACACAATCACATGTATCTCTGCAGTCAAATTTCAGGTGCAACAATGTAGAAAGTAACAGTAAACACCACCACTCCCCCTTCACTTGGAAAAGGAAATGAATCTTGTTGAGGCAAAGCTTATGCCAAATTTTTACCTCGTCACAGGATTGTAGACTTAGCTTGACATTTGGAATTGGATCTCTGTCACCATCAATTGACATTCATTTTCTATTTATCATTTTCTAAGTAGACTTAACAAGTGTTTAACATTTGGTGTTTTAGCAAAAATAGCTCTCTGTGATAAACCTTCAGGGTGCAGGGTTTTACCATGGCGATCTCTACATGTGGAAATTTCATTTTAATGTATGCTTATAAGGAACATTGTTCACTTATTGTCGAAAACCTGTGGTGTTTGCATGATCATCTGGACACAATAAGATTCCTAATGAATGCGACAAGGATATCCCTTAGTGGCACCTGACGATACTCCTTTTTTCAGCGCTCTGTGTACTTCTGGGCACTGCATTTTTATTCTGCACATGATCGAATTTATCCCACATTTATAAAGGAAAACATTTTATTGGTGTCTAAATGCTCCAATATTCTCATGTTGTATCAATGCGTAGTGCATAATAGAGGTTTGATGGTAAAATTATCTTAAAAACCCAAATATTATCACAATTATAAAACGTTTTGCCAAAAGAACATCAAAATCAAATGCAGTACATTTAAAAACCACAAGTTTTTCCCTGAAAATAACCTTGATCCTCCACACAATCCAAAAAACACAATCACCCCTTTTCAACCCATTTTGTCCAAATTACTAAATTTTTACACGAATCTACAAAAAATCTAGCATGTAATAATAGGTTGGAGGCCTTGTTTAGAGTGTTTTACGTCTAGAAAATTTATTTTTTTGCAAGGCCTTTGTGACGATGCTTTAGGTTCCTGGACTCATCACTGTTGTCCAAAACCAATTAATGGAAATGATATCCCATTTAGAGTCCAAATGTCTCATTGAAATGTCCTATATAGTGTTTCAATGAATCTTTCAGAATGTTTCAACCTGCAAAGGTTTTTTCAATTCTTAAGGCCATTGTTGTCCTTCCCTAACCATTGTCAAGACCCAAACACCCATCAATGTTACTGAGAAACATTATAATATCACTTGGTAAACCACTGACAATCAAAATACCCCTAAGAGAGGGAATGTTTTGTGGGTTGTAGGTGTTTTTCATTGTTATTGAGCTTGAGAACATTCATTTAGGGAACAAGGCGCTTGTTGTGCTCCCTTTACCTTCATTATACCTCAAGACCCATTCTTGGTTCACAACTAACCTAGTCATGGTTCCAATATCCCACTTAGAGGGAATTGGTACCCTATAAAGTCATATGTGGTGGTTTGAGGACTTGTCCATGGTGCTTGAGCCCAAGAAGTAAGGTGAAAGGATGGATGATCATGTTTCTCTATGTTATCTATGTTCAAGGACCCATCCATGATGTCAGAGACCTAATAATGTCACCCATATTCAACTTGGAAGCCAAAAACACCTTTGAGAGTTCTCATGTCATGATTTATATGTCTTGTTCATGGTGCTTGATATCAAGAAGGTTCAATTAGGGCTTAAGGTAGTAGTTTCCATCCTAACCAAGTTTATTCCTTAACACCCATTTCTATTGCACCTAACCTACTCATGGCTCTTGTATCTTAATTGGAGGATAGGAACCCCCTATAAAGTTTCAGTTTGTTGGTTTAATGATCTTTTCAAGGCCCCCAAGATTCACAAGTTTCAACAAAATCTCGAGGATCTTGTTTTCATTATTTGATGATGGTTAAGGCCTTGTGAGCCATCCATTGTATGAAAAACCTTTTAGTTGTGTCCATATTTAACTTGAATGAAAAAGACACCCTAGAGAGGTGTGACTCTATGTTGTTTTCATGGAACTAGATTATGAGAAGACTAGTTTGGGACCTAAATGCCTTATTTTATTACCATGATATTGGTTGGATCTAGAGACCCTTTCCTAGTGATTAATGCCTATTCATGGCACCCATATATCTATAATATTTCAAAGATACCCAATCAGAGTCCTATGTGGTGGTTCGAGGACATGTTCATGGTGCTTGAGCATGATAATCTAAGTTTAGGGATTAAGTTTGTTGTTTCCCTCCATTGACCATGGTTAAGGGCTTGAGGCTATTGTTTCCCTACTACAACCATGGTCAATACCTCGAGACCCATTCCCGGGGCACAAAACATCTTAATGGCATCAATATCCAACTTCTAGGTCAAATATGCTTTGGTGAGGGCTAATGTCACACTTTATAGGTGTTGTTTATGGTGCTCGAGCTCAATAAGATTCAATTAGGGTTTAAGGATATTGTTTACCCCATTGACCATGTTTATGCCTTAAGACCCATTCCCACTGCATAAAATGTAACACCCCATTTTTTACCCCTAGATTATAAATGTGTGTGTGTGTGTGTGTGTATGTATACCTCTATAGAATTTACTAGTCAAATCATTGGGCGGAGGGGGTCCCTTGTCCCACAAAAAAGGAGGTCCAAGGGAAAATTCCACATGCCTATAATCCTATGTCATTTTCCTAAATTAATTTTTCATTATCATACAATCCTCCTTTGACTTATTAAAACCAATCATTGAATGCATGCAGGAGGTTGGTGGGGGTATATGATTCCACAAGAGAGGGGGGATGAAAAGGGGGTCCAAAGGGAAACTCCACATGCATATAATCCCATGTCATTTTCCTAAATTAATTTTCCATTATTGTATATCCTCCTTTGACTTATTAAAACCAATCATTGAATGCATGTAGGAGGTTGGCGGGGGACTCATCTCACCTAGTTATTGAATCATGGGCCAAGTACACTCTTGATGGGATTTATATAATTGACTGCATGTAAGAGGTGGCTGAGAGAGCCATATAACCTATTTAAGAAAACACATGTTGAGTACAATCATATTTAGGGAATCGTGAGATTCAACCATGCATGGAAAAGAAAATTTGAGTAGGGCAGAGAAACTTTTATAGTTAGCAAGAGGAGGAAAAATGGTGTTGAGTGCTAGGAAGAGAGAGGAATCCATAGTAGGTGTTGAAGACAACTAGATGGATTTTTGAAGTATGATCATAATGAGGTTTCCATGCCTATAAGTGAATTTATATTCAGAAATTACTCAAAGGAGCATGAACAAATGTTGTTGTGAGAACTCTTGTTATGACTGGATTTCTTGGAGCCCCCATCTGAGAGATTCATGGGTGATTGTGATAAATCCCTAGAGGGGATGGATATTTTATGAGGGACTATGGTGCAAAGAAGGAAATCTCATCCCTTGGGTTGTGCAAATTGATGGGGATATATAGTTGTGTGGTTGGAATTGTTGTAGGATTCATGTCACTATGAATTTACTTGGTATTGGGCTATTATAGTGGAAATTAACCATCCATATGAGCATGTCCATTCTTGTGGACTCATAGCCCCAACTCAAGGGTGACCTTCTTCTGAGAGAATTGGAGCAACAAGTTCTATGGTTGGGTGGAACATTAGTCATTTGTAGCCAATTGTGTAAATATTGATAACAATAATTGTTCTAGCCACTATGTTTAATTGATGTATAATTTCTACTTTGTGTTTTGTTTTTATGTGTGTGTAAATGTTGTTGTTTGCATTCATGAAAATAAAAATATGAATAGTTTCATGAGGATTTTAATTATGTTGCATGCATTCATTTTTAAATGGTATCAAAGTTATAAAAATATTGTTTTGGTTAGTGATGTTCTGAGCAAGGGAATTGGGTACATTATAGATTGGCATTAGAGTGAAGGTTTCAACACCATACCTATATAGGCCAAAGACCAGTTTCAATCTACATTGAATTTGGGGAAAACAATAAATTTGGAGTGAAATCCCTAATTTTTGGGTGAAATCGTAAGTTTAATTTAGTTTAGGGATGATTAATTAATGGATACAATTGACAATTTTATGAAGGAAGGATCGAATTTATCCATGCAAAGCTAATTCTAGAGCTTTCATGGAATCTGTGTGTAAAATTTTCCTTTAAAAATTACATATACCCATCAATGACGTAGATATCATTTGATATTGAAATCAATGGCTTAGATTCATCTTGGATTTGATTAAAATTTATAAGTTAAATGAACTGCTGAAAACCCAATTTTATTTTCCCGCCAAAAAGAAGAGTCGGTAAAGGGTCACCAAAGAAGAGTTGGGTTAGATTACCGAAGAAAAGTTTATTTTTTCCACCGATGAGAAGTATGTTTCGATCAATAAAGAAATAAACTTGAGTTTTTCGTAGACAGAAAAATTGAGTTTGACGAAGGATAAAAATCCAAGTCTATCGATGAGAAAATTTTGTAAGTCGATAATGAGGAGAAGAATTTCAAAGTTTGGCGATAAGGGAATTTTGTAGCTTTCCAAAGTGCAGTTTTGATCCGTATTTTATGAGCAGAAAGAAATGAATATATATTATTAAAATATGATTAACACATAATAACAAAGATACAGTAAAATTGGTTTTCTATTCAATAAGGAAATAAGATGAAACTATAAAATGCAGTGGAAAACAAGCTTGTTGGAATGGTGGCAACTTACCTCTGAGAAGAGATGTGACGGTTGTGCTCATTCGCAAGAAGATGATTACAATGAGGCTTTGAAGGATTTTTTATAATAAAAAGGAATGTCAAAAACCCTAGACATCCAAAAACCTAACCCTAGGAGATGAAGCCCCAAAAGTCATTTGGGCCCCGTTTGGGTAAGTTAGTGCATCAACTTCCCGAGGTCATAACATTTGCATACGATCTCTGTTTTAGGCGCATGATAGCCCGTTGGAAAGGTCTAAATGAGAAGAATGATTTTTGATTGGCCTAAATGATTTCCTTTGGCACTCAAATGGGCCCCAAATCCCCAAAAAAATGTCATTTAGGGCCTCAAAATGGCCCCAAAAGTCTGGAACCCAAAAAACTGTTAAAAACTGCCAAGGTGGAAAACTATATTTTGAGCTAGTGGAATAGGTAGGTGGCCACCGATATCCACCTGGATCAATTCTACCTACTTAGGAAGGAATTTTCTCCATTTCTTTGAGTTCCCGCATCAGATGAGGAAATTTCTATTGAATTTGGCCTCGGGTGAGCCACTTTCCTTGGTGCAGGAGCTGCCCTGCTTTGACGAATCGATAAATCTAGATCCTTTGTTGTCGAGTGCCTTTGATTTGTGTTTCCAAAATATGATCAATGGATGCCTATTGCATGCAATCATGGTTGAGTTCAGTTGGTTTCAACTGCTCTGTTGCCTCTGAGGTGTCCAATAATGGTGAGAAATATGGCCGAAGGAGAGCCACGTTGAAGACTAGATGCAGACCAAGGAAAGGGGGAATGTTGAGCTCAAAATCATTGTCACCCACAAACTTGGTGATGATGTATGGCCAATAACAGAGTGGGATAAGCTTCTGATGGGGCCCTGTAAGGCGTTCTTTCTGCAAGTGCAACCAAACTTTGTCGCCCCCCTGAAACTTATGTGGCACCCGATGTTGATCATGGCATTGTTTGTACTTCACATTAGACTTCTGTAGAATATCCTGAACTTGTTGTTGGATGTGTTGGATTATCTCAATGAACTGGGTGTCTTTGTCAACTTCTGGTGGAGCAGGAGATGAGTCAGCTCAGGTGGTCGCCAGTGGTAGTGCAACATCCATGGGGCCAAATGGTTGGAATCCCATCCCCACCTGAAAGGGGTTGTGTCTAGTTGAGCTATGTAGGGCTCAGTTGTAGCTATGCTGGACATAGGAAAGAATATCATCCCATGTGCAGGGGTGTTTTTAATTTTACATGCATAGGATATGTACGATCATCCGATTGACAACCTCAGTTTGGCCATCTGTCTGGGGATGGAAGGTAGTGGATTTGGTGAGCTTGGTATCCAACAGTGACTAGAGGATCAACCAGAATGTGCTGAGGAACTGACTATCATGGTCTGAGATAATGTTCTGTGGGATCCCAAAATGTACCCATACTCGTTCAAAGAAGAGCTTGGCAGTGGATTTTGTTGTGATGTTCTTCTTGCAAGCAACTAGAATCTCCATCTTGGAAAAGTGATCAAAAACCATAAAAACACAATCATTTCTCCTCTTGATGGATGGGAGGCATGACATCTAGTCCATTGAAATAGATTCCCATGGCTTGCCAGGAGTTGGAAGAGGGGTGTACAGGCCCTGTTTCTCAGTGGTCGGTTTGGAAATATCACAGGCGGTGCATGACCTGATATACTTGCAGACATCCTGTCGAAGTTTTGACCAATATAAATGTTTCTGTAGCACTTCCACTATCTTTTAGAAGACAAAGTGTCTTTCCACCCAACCGTATTGAGCTTCCTAAATCAACTTCATTCACTCGCTTGATGGAACACAGAGATGGCCCATATGACACAACAACCCATCCTGAAGATGGAAATTAGCGACCACTGAGTTGGTGCCCAACATTTGGTAGGTGGTGGAGAAGTCAGGGTCTATCTCTTAGAGGTGGGGCCATCCATAGGTATTGTGTCTGCAAGAGTCTAGCACAGTGGTGAGTGCCATGAATGGAGGTCAGTTGAGGAAATCAACAACTCAGTTGGTACTTCCTATTTTATACTTGATGTTGAGATGGAACTATTGTAAGTGTGTGGACCACTTCTGATGGCGGTCATTCTGTAATTTTCCTTGGGTCTGCATGAATTGTAGTTTCTTGTGATCAGTGTGGATGAATGTCTTCTTCCCAAGAATGTAATGTCTCCACTGGAAACATTATTTCACAATGGAGTACATTTATTTTTTGTAATTAGGGTACTTATAGACAACATTTGATAGTACCTCACTATGATATGCCATGGGGTGGCTGTCTTGAGTGAGAACGACACCCACAACATAGTCTGAAGAATTTGTCTCTATTGGAAAGGGATGTTGCAGGTTCGGTGATGAAATTACTGGAGATGAGCACAAACACTTTTTCAATTCATCGAAGGCTTGTTGTTGGGACAGGCCCCACACAAATTTTTCCTTACTTCCACCCCTTGTTACTTGGCTAAGGGCCCATGCGATATGAGAGAATCCCAACATGAACCTACGATAGAAATTGGAAAGGCCCAAGAAGCTCTGAAGTTCAGTGAGTGTGGTTGGGGCCGACCAATCATGAATGACCTAGATCTTGGATGGATCCACATGCACACCATGCTGATCAATGATGTATCCTAGGTAATGGACCTTGTCCATGCCGAAGGATCATTTTTCCATGTTTGCATATAGTTTGTGCTGCCCCAGGGTGTGCAGAACCTCCTAAATATGTTGCAAGTGTTCCGCCCAAGTATTGTTGTAGATGAGGATGTCATCTAGATACACCAATACAAAAGTATTGGTGAAAGGTCATAGGATATTGTCCATCATCCTCATAAAAGTTGTTGAAGCATTTGTCAAACCAAAGGGCATGACCAACCATTCAAAAAGACCTTATTTTGACTTGAAGGTGGTCTTCCATGCATCTGTTTGTTCTATTGGTACCTGGTGGTAGACAGACTTCAAATCAATCTTACTGAAGTATTTTTCCCCCATGAGCTGATCAAGGAGATCGTCGATTTGGGGAATCCGGTATCGGTGTTGGACTATGATTTTATTTAGGGCCTGATAATCAATGTAGAGTCGCTAGGTCCCGTATTTATTCAGCACCAACACAATTGGCTCCCATAAGGCGATGAGATGGGATGGATGTGACCCTTGTGGAGCAATTCTTGGATCTTCCTCTTGATCTCCTCTTTTTCTAATAGAGAGAGATGATAGACTGGCCCATTGGGTAGCGATGCACCTAGGGTCAAATCGATGGGATGCTTGACCTGGAAATGCAGAGGTACCCTAGTAGGAGAGGAGAATATATGTTAGTATTCTTCCACGATCTTATCCACTTGCTTCTATTGTGTGGAGATATCGACCACGGAGGCCCTAGATGTGGCTGCGATAATTCACTCACTCTGAGAGAAAATCACAAAGAAGACAAATTTCCCAGTCTGAAAGATGACCTTCCTGCATTGCTTGGTAGATATCAAGGAAATAACACTAAGAGGGACTTCCTCGGGTATCCTGTACAATTTCTTGTTCAAATTAATAATAACACTACAAGGCCTAGACTCATATAAAACATGACATTTCCATAAATAATTTTGGCCCAAAAGAACATTACAAAATTCGAGAGGAGAAACATCACACAATACCTCATCTTTGAAGGGATTGATGTCGTACGATCGTTGACACTATTGGCTGACACGGAGATCGCTTTCTTGGTGGAGACATCCAATAGTGTAGGGTTGTGGGTGCGGCATTATCAGCAAGGCTAGGCACTTGACGACCTATGATGAGATGAGGTTCTTTCGACTACCACTATCAACGATGAAATGCAACGGGGTGTATTTTATCTACATCTATGAATGGAAGAGGCACTCGCCTTCTTCTAGCTCATCTGGTTCACCAGGCTGGAGCTTGGTGGTAGCAACAATGGAACTGGGTCCCACGCCAATGATCCATTTTCCCATTTATGGTTCTGAATCAGAGTCAAAACCCACATCTGATTCATAGTATTTCACTTTGGCCACCAACGACTGCGTTGAGCGAAAATTAGCAGTTTTATGCCAAGGGATCTTATGGAATTCACACCACTTCTCAGTATCTTTATTTGTCTTTCCAATATCCTTATTTTCTTGTGACTTGGGCTCATTGTCCTTATACTATCCATATTTTCTCTATCCTTTTTTCTGTGGGTTGGGACTGCCCTTTCCTAGATTTTTCTGTGAGGGGTTCCCAGGCCCAAATTTATATGTCTTTTGTTCGAGCTTCTACTCGATTTTGACCGCATGTTGGTAGGCTGTGCCCAAGGAAGAGATGTCCAGAAATTACATTTCGTTCTAGATGTATCTATGTAGAGCACTCTGATACTTGAGCACCAGATGTCACTCTGAATCTTTGATACCCAGCTTAGTGCGCAAGGTATGGAAGATATTTGTGAACTTTGGCACTGCTTGGTCTCTTTCTTGCCGCAATGTGGTCCATTGGGTATACTAGTCGTCATAACTTCCGACAGGGTATTATTGTTCCTTAATAGCATCCCTAAAGGATTTCTAGGTGGTCATGACTGTAAATAATGAGGGTTCCTCTATTTCCTTTTTCTTACAGAAATTTTCCCACCAATATTTGACCCGAGGAACAACTTTGAGGAGCACACAAGTAATATTTTCTCTATTCGAAAAGTTATGGACAAAAACATACCCTTCTAGTAGATTCAACCACTTGTCTACAACATCTGCATCTATCTGACCTTTAAATATAGGAATATCAAAGTTCATTTGTACCTTGAAGGGGGCAACACCTCCACTCGAGGAAGATGCGTCACTTGTTGGTAGCCGCCAAAGGATTTGCACGGAACTATCCATCATCTCATTCCTCTGTTGCATGAGGGATTCCTGAAGAATTTTTTTGAAAGGATCTCCTATCCCATCATATTTCTCTTCTCTTGCCATGAGAGGTCTCTTGGGAGTGCGAGAGTTTTTTTCCTCAAGAGAAACAAGCTCGAGACCCAATTCTTTGTACCCTGACCTCGTTGGGGAAATGCATTAAGACGACAAGGAGACGGCCGCTCTGATACCACTGATCTGGATTGTATGAGAAAAATGAGATGAATACATATTATTAAAATATGCTTGACATAGAATAACAAAGATACAATAAAATTGGTTTTCTATTCAATAAGGAAATAAGTTGAAACTGTAAAATGCAGTGGAAAACAAACTTGTTGGAATGGTGGTGGCTTATCTCTGATAAGAGATGTGACGACTGCACTCATTCGAAAGAAAATGATTACAATGAGGCTCTGAAGGAATTTTTACAATAAACATGAATGTAAAAAACCCTAGAAATCCAAAAACCTAACCCTAGGAGATGAAGCGCCAAAAGTCATGTGGGCCCCGTTTGGATAAGTTAGTACATCAACTTCCCGGGGTCATAACTTTTGCATAAGATATTTGTTTTAGGCGCACGATAGCCCGTTGGAAAGGTATAACTGAGAAGAACATTTTTGGACTAGCCTAGGTAAGTGCATCCTGCGATCATTTGGGCCCCAAATCCCCAAAAAATGTTGTTTAGGGCCTCAAAACGACGTCGAAAGTTTGGAACCTAAAAAACTGCCGAAAGGTGGAAAACTGTTTTTCAAGCCAGTGGAATAGGAGGGTGGCCATCGATATCCACTTGGATCAAGTTTGTATCTCATTGAAGTGCATTTTGTATTTCATTGAAGTGTATTATGTAGGTTTCCATACTACATTTTGAATTTTTCCAAAAGGAAAAAATTTCATCCTACTGAAAGAACAATCTTTTTGGTCCATCGAAAGAACAAATTTTGAATTCCATTGAAGATAAAAATTTCCGGTCCGTGGAAGGAAAAAAAAAAAAAAAACATTTTTGATCCATTGAAAGAACAAATTTTTAAGTTCGATGAAGGAGAAAATTTTTAAGTTCACTGAAAAACCAAATTTTTAAGTTCGTTGAAAGAACAAATTTTTTATTTCATTGAGAGAACAAATTTTTAAGTCCACAGAAAGAACAAATTTTTCAGTCCACTGAAAGAACAAATTTTTTGGTCCATCAAAAGAAAAAATTATAAAGTCCATTGAGAGAAATAATTTTTCATCTTGGAGAAAGAACACATTCAAAAGTTTAGTGAAATGAAAATTTTTCCAAAGAGGAAACTTTGGGTTCACCGAAGACAAAAATTTTGGGCTTTCCAATGGACATAATTTTTAGTTCGCTGATGGAGAAATAATTTTGACATTTTCCAATGGAAGGAAATTTTGATTGTGAATGAAAAGGAGAAGGAGGAAGGTAAGATGGTTGAGTTAGGGTATGACAGGTGGACATCAACAACCACATTCTGTGCTATGTTGTCTAAATTGCAATGCCATCAAGATGATGGTATTTTAAAAAACATTCTGGAGCCAAAATCTTGTTTTAGATAGAACAAGAGAAGAAAATATCAGATCCAAGTGAAATTTTATAGGTAGGTCCTCAGTGAGGAGGAATACAAAATTTCTAGTGAGGGGCACTTGTCAATTCTACTCCATTTTTCCAGAAAATGAAAATCAGAAATTTTTGAAGAACATGGTGGTACTCCTTGACAGAGTTCCTGTTTCTAATGAAAAATTTACAATGAGAAATGGAATAATACATGAAGAAACCCAATGGATAAATTATACAAAGTCTAGAGGGTTTAGAATCGAGACTCAGAAACATGACAAAATCACTATTTTGGGACACTTTCTCGGGATTTTCAAGACTTTTAGTGGAAAGGGACCCTAGATCACAAATATGGAAAAATTCATGTACTCAACATTTTACCTCCTCATTAATCTAAACAAGTTTGTATTAGGGAGGACTCCCCAATTTTTCTCCATTTTGGAGATAGCCCATTTGGCTAAAAATTCTAAGTCTAGAGAAAGTATAAAAAGGACAAAGTCGTCAATTCGAGATAAATACAGAATTTGACTAAAGTATCATTATATATATGAAATTTATTGTGTACTCACAATCATGAATTCTATCTACACCCGATATAAACGTTTTCTTGGTTCTTGGAAAATTTTATTCTATAGGTGGAAGAAGATGGCCTCTTAGCCAAATTGCACTAGTGAGAAAAGGGCATAATTGAGTAGAAATGACAACTTGGAAAGGATATAAATTACTTCTTAGAGCTTAGAATTGAGCAAGAAAATAGTTGTAGTAAATCTCTCAAGTAGAATAATTTATCTATGAACCTAGAAGTGGAATTTGAATAGTATAATTCTCAATAAATAAAAGAATTTGTTTTGGTGGCATGAAAGAGGAAAACATTAAGCAACATGTTTCTAGAATTGTAGAGTATAATAAATTTTCTTTTAATTTTATCAAACAAAAATTGTTTCATGCACATTTTTGCAACATTATGGCTACAAAAAAAATAGATCAAGCTCAATATGAAGACTAAAGAGATGGTTGATGCACAATGTTCTTACAACCATGGAAATGAAATCAAAGGATTAAATATAAGTTTTGGAAATGCAAAGACATAATATAATGGACATAGATGTAGAGTGGAGCCTATAGAGTCAATGAATATATTCAAATGAAAGTGAAAATATGCATAACGGATACTGAAAGGTTGATAAGATCACAGTAGGAGAAGAACCAAATTAATTCTCAGTTGCTAGAGAGTCTGAATCACTTGCAAAGAAAAATAAAAAAGGATTCCATCATAGGACATGTGGAAATTGTAGGGAATGCAATAGAGTACATATCTTGTGATAGGATGGATGTATATAAAGGGCCTAAGTACTCATGAAGTGTTATTAGCCATCACCATTCACTTAGAAATTCAACTAGAAGAACATCTCCATTTTTAGAATCAGAGAGCAGCCCAATTAGGTCTCCTATTAGACATCATAGTAGAATGCCTAAGTTAGATATTTTTTAAGAATATTTTAGGAGGATCAATCCATCAACATTTGATGGAGAGCATAGGAAGGGTGATGATGTTGAATCTTGGTTATTGTGTATCAAAAAATATTTTCATCTAAACAATTATTCATCAAATTTGGAAGCAAGGATTTCCATATATAATATTCATGGGGAAAGATTTCATGTGGTGGGAACATGTGTATCAAGTTAAGAATATTGAAAAGAAAATAATATGTTGGAATCAATTGAAGAAATATTTCCAGTAGTCGTACTTGTTAGAACACTATTATGACAAGAAAATGCAAGAATTCTTTGAACTTAAGTTAGGAAGCATGGCCATGGAGGAATATGAAAGAAAATTCTTGGATATCTTGACATATGTGGGTTTCATAAAGGATGAGAAGGTTAAATTTTAGATATTTTAAATTACACTACCATCATTGTACAAGAATAAAATTCAGTTTGATGAGCCCAAGAATTTGGAGGAACCCATGAGGAAAGTTAAGTATTTGCATGAGAAGAACAAGGGAAGGAAATATTTTCAAAAATATTGGGATGATAAAAATAAAGGAAATATGGATTAAAGGAGGAAAGTATCCAAGCCACCTTTCTTCATGAATAGCTCGTAGTCATATCAACAAGGGATATAAGCACAAAGTGATCCTAATATGACAATTTCCTTGGGGAAAAGGCCAAAATAACAACCCATAAAGTGTTGAGGATGTGAGGGAGACCATATGTATAAAATATATCCTCAAAAAGGAGATAGAATGAGGGTATTACATAATATCCAAGAAGATTATACAGTGGAGGACATAGGCATAAAGATGCCAAGGATTTATGTATCCTTGGACAATATCTAACAAGACTATCAATTCCACATGATTGAGGTGGAAGATAATATTGATAATCAACCCATAGCTATTTTTTTTAATTTTGGAGCTATTGATATCTATATAGATCCCAATATGGTTGAAATATTTCAATTGAAAAGATGTAAGCATGAAAGGTATTGGTTGGTTGAAGTAGCCATTGGAACCAAGAGAAACATTAACAATTTTTTCAAGGATTGAATAGGGAACATGAATGGATTTAGCACTAAGGAAGATCTAAACATCATGCCACTTGGGTCGTATGATTTCTTGATTGTTATGGATTACTTAGAAAAACATCATGCTATCCTAGACTACTACAAAAAGGATTTCACATGTCTTGATTAGGAAGGGAATTTTAAGAACAATTCAAGGTATTCCAAGGCCTATATTTATTAGAGATATTTAATTATTGCAACTAAAAATAATTTTTAGAAAGGGATTCCAAATATATGAATCACAAATGGAATATCCATCCAAGGATAAGTTCCAATTATAAAATATTATCTAGTCTTGAAAGAGTATGAAGACATGTTTGAAAAATTTCCAATATTTCCACCAAAGAGAGACATTGAATTCTCTATTCACTTGATTTTTTGAGATACCATAGTGTCCAAGAATCCCTACAAAATGAACACGACATATAAGAAAGAGTTGGAAATGTAGATAGAAGAGTTATTTAAGAAGGGGTACATATGCCTGAGTGTCTTTCCTTGGGGTACCTTAGTAATTTTTTTGAAGAAGAATGATGGAACTCTAAGGTTGTGTATTGACTTTAGACAACTAAACAAGGTTACTATAAAGAAACAATATCCTCTACCAAAGTTTGATGACGTTTTTATTGGATAAAAGGAGCAAGGATATTTTCTAAGATTGACACGAGATCATGTTATCATCAAGTGAGAATTATATAAGAAGATACTAGAAAGAAAACCTTTCGAATAAGGTATGCCTAGTCAATAGGACTAGTTAGATACCCTATCTTACACAGGGTGTATCTACAAATTTAAGATGACCCATAATCTGAAATTTTTACCATAGATGCCTTGCTAATTTCTGTAAATATCCTCTGGAGCTCAGGGTCTGAAACATTACAGAAATTTGTTTATAGTGAAAATTCTGCAATGACTTAGTTCAGGATGATTCCATAACCCTATCTTGTATAGGCTGTATCTGTGAAAGTATAAGGCCTCAGGAGCGGAATTTTGAACCCAACGTACCTTGATCTGTCTACTAAATATCCTCCAAGCAGTTCCTTCTAAAACGTTGTAGAAAAAAAATTATAGTGAAAATGCCAAGGTGTCTTAGATGTAGCAGCGAAACCCCAAGACCTTGAGCTTTGATACCATATGTTAAGAACCAAATATCAATATAGCATAGAAAATCCTTAGAAAAATTAGTCAATGCCTTGAAAAAGAGATAATTTTAGATAATAAGCCTCTTCGAGGGGGCAACCTCCTTTTACCCCACTTAAATGTTCAAGTACAAGATGATTCAAAATGAAAATGTCTCCTTGGTATATAGGAGACTAGGAGGTATAATTACAACTAATGGCCTAAAGATGACATAAATAAAATAACATTACTAATCTAATATGACCCAATTAAGGGGTAATGAGCCAATATTAGGGCTTAACAGTTTAAGTTTGGCACTTAGTTCCAATCACCTTCTTTAAGCAGGAAACATGAAAAACAAGATGTAGCTTAGAATGAATGGGCAAAGGTAACTGATAGGTCACCTATCCCACATGCTTGAGAATCGTATAAGGGCCATAAAATTTGGGTGCCAGTTTCTGGCAATGGTCAACCTTGAGGGAATTTTTCTTGTAAGGTTGCAGTCAAAGAAACACCTCCTCCCCTTCTGCAAATTGACGCTCAGAGAGACCTTCATCTGCTTGTTTCTTCATGCGATTCTGGGCCATGACCAAATTATCTTTGAGGGTACAAAGAATAGCTTCTCAAACTGTAAGCATTTGATTAACCTCCTAGACCTTTGAGACACTTGGAAAATATGAGAGAACTGAAGGTGGATTTTTTCCATATACCACTTCAAAAGGATTCATGCGGGTAGTTGTATGGTATGAAGTGTTGTAACACCATTTAAATAGTGGTAACCATTGAGCCCACTGATTTTTCTTTTATGAGGAAAAAGACCTCATTTATGTTTCCAAACACTTGTTGATAACTTCAATTTGCCCATCAATCTAGGGATCATAAGCTATGTTGAGATGCAATTGGCTGCCTTGTAGCTTGAATAGTTCTTGCCCAAAATTGCTGGTTAAATTTGGGTCACGATCCAAAACAATAGAATGTGGCATGCCATGAAGCTTGAAGACTTGATCCATGAAAATTTGAGCCACAGTGGATGTTGTAAATGGGTGTTGAAGAGAACAAAAATGAGCATACTTGGAAAGGTGATCAACTACCACCATGATGACCGATTTATTTCCCAATTTATGTAAGCCTACAATAAAATCCATAGAGATATCTCACCAAATAGCAGGTGGAATCGGAAGTGGTTGTAGTGTGCCAGGAGATTTGACTATTTCTCCTTTGTTGCATTGAAACAAAAAACATTCAGCCACAAAATTAAGAACGTCTTGTTTCATACCATCACAAAAAAAATAACTTTTGACCTTGTCATAGGTTTTGGTAAACCTAGAGTGCCCAGATGTGGGTGTTGCATGAATCTAAAAAATTATCGTGGATTTAAGTTTTGACTGTTTACTTAAATAAAAATGGCCTTTATATCACAAATCATCATGGAGCTAAGAGTACCTTGGGGAAACTGGAGAATTGGACTACAATTGTTGTATCAGATGCAAACTTTTGGGATCATGTAGCCTTTCCTGATGAACGACTTGGATCCAATATGGTACAATGAAGGAGAGAGAAAAAAGGGACCCTTCATCTTCATATTTTCGAAAAAGTGCATCCGCAACCCCATTGGCTTTGCCTTTCTTGTAAATGATCTCATAGTCATATCCAAAGAGTTTAATCACCCATTTTTGTTACTCTCAGGAGGAAATGCATTGTTCCAGAAAATACTTGAGGCTTTGACGATCTGTCTTAATTTGGAAGCGTTGCCCCAATAGATAAGGGTGCCAAATATCAATGACATGCAAAATAGACAACATTTCCTTTTCATATATTTATTTTCTTAAGTTTCATTTAGACAATGGTTTGCTGGTAAAGGCCAAAGGCCGACCCTATTGCATAAGGACAATGCCAATTCCTTTCCCTGAAGCATCACATTCTAGGACAAAGGTATTTGTGAAATAAAAAATGGCCAGGATTGGAGTGGTGCACATGGACATCTTCAAGGTTTGAAAATCCTGAGCAAATGCTGGAGTCCAAGTGAAAGAATTATTTTTAAGGAGTGTCATGAGAGGTGCCACAATATTTCCATAATTCTTAACAAACTTGCAATAATAACATGTTAATCCCAAAAATCCATGCAAGATTTTGAGATTCTTTGGGTGAGGCCAGTCTTGCATAGCTTCAATATTTTTAGGACCCACCCTGAC
Source organism: Picea mariana (assembly GCA_032191745.1). NCBI lineage: Eukaryota > Viridiplantae > Streptophyta > Pinopsida > Pinales > Pinaceae > Picea > Picea mariana. Next base: position 6,370 of record JASDQU011375290.1, on the reverse strand, counting down.
ACCTTCCTTGCCAACAAGATGATGCAAGTACTTGACTTCAGAGGCGCCAAAAGAACATTTAGATTGTTTCAGGAAAAGTTGGTGCTGAGAGAGTATATGGAGAACTTGATCCACATGAGCAAGATGGTTTGTCTAGGTTTTTCTATAGATGAGGATATCATCAAAGAAAACTAATACAAAATGATGGAGAAAAGGATGGAAGACATGATTCATGAGGCTTTGGAAAGTGGATGGAGCATTACACAAGATAAAGGGCATAAATAAAAACTCATAGTGGCCCTCAAGAGTTCTAAAGGCAATATTAGGAATGTATGCCTCTTTAATATGAATTTGGTGGTAGCCAGAACGAAGATAAAGTTTAGTAAAGAACTGGGCGCCACTCAATTCATCCAAGAGGTCATCAATGACATGAATGGGGAATTTTTCTTTAATGGTGAGTTTGTTGAGGGCGTGGAATTCATGACACATGTGCCAAGAAACTTCTTTATTAAGGACCATGACCTCCCAAGAAGACTAGGGGCTCGTACTAGGGAAAATAACACCTGCGTTAAGCAGTTCTTGAACCATTTCTCAATTTCATTTTTTTGGGAAAAGGGGTGACGATAGGGATAGATATTGGGAGGAAGGCTTCTTGGAACAAGGGGAATGGAATGATCATGAACACCATGAAAAGGAGGGAGTCCTTGGGGAGTCGAAAAAACCACTTGATGTTTAGAGAGGATGGATTGGAGGTCTTGCAACATAGAGGGTGTCTAAGTTTCTTGTATGGAATAGAGTTGGGAAATAATGCCAGAATGACCTTTTTTGAGCAGCTTTTCCATGCGATGGGAACTAATGGTCTCAGGGGAACTGGCAGTGATGCCTTGAAACTTATATTGTTGGCCCTCCTGGTTGAATTGCATGGTTAATTCCTTAAAATCCATGAGAATGGGACCCAAAGTCCTTAGCCAGTTAGTACCCAACACAATCTCACAACCACCCATGTTGATAGCAAACATATGAGATTTCAGGTGGTAGTCACCAATTTGGAGACAAACATTTTCACAACGCCCTCCATATTTCATGGACCCACCATTGGAAATGATGATTTGGAAATTATTGACTGCACGAATATAGAAATTAGTCTCTTGGGAAATGTGGCGATGAATAAAATTATGGGTGCTTCCACTATCAACAAGAATGATGACCTTCCGATGATTGACGTAGCCAATTAGCTTGAGGGTTTGGGGAGCAGAGAAGCTAGTGAGAGCATTTAGGTAAACGACCAATTCGACTTCAAGAGTGTCTGAGGGAGGGGTTATTTTAGTGGGTTCAGGTGACACAAACACAAGGGGAGCTTCAACATCCTCTTCTGAAACATCCTCCAAGATGGCCATAAAAATATTTTGTTCCTTACACTTGTGTCTCAGAAAATATTTGTCATCACAATTATAACAAAGGCCTTTGAGTTGGCGTTTAACCATTTCATCCCTGGTCAATTTTTGGATCTTTAGTGGAGTAGAAGGAGGAGTGGGATTGACTAGTTTAGTGCGAGGAATAAAGGAGGGTTTCTATTTTTGAGAAGAGACAACATGTTTTGCTTCTTTATCTCTTTTAGTAGCCTCCACCCAACTCTGAGGCTGAGCCATGAGGAAATGGTCACAAATATCATCCTTGAGGCCACTGATAAAACATTCTTAGAAAAAATCATCAAACATGCCCTCTGTACGAAAATCCATTCGCTCAAAGGAAACCATAAAGTCTTACACTATGCCAGATTGTTTCAAATTTGTCAAATGACCTAAATGGTTGGTGTTAGTGCCAAAGCATTCATAAATCTCTGCCACAAAGTGTGTCCAAGCAACATACCCTTGACAGGTAATTTTTCTCCATTGCGACCATTGCCAACATTCTTGATCTAGATGGAGAACACCATCTCAGAGTTTGGCCAAGTCATCTGTAATGTCGTACAAAGAGAAATAATGTTCCATTTGATTTACCCAACTAGTGGGATCCGAGCCATCAAATTTGGTCACATCCACATGCAGAAGGCATAGGTCATGCTGTAAGTGATGGGGCTAAAAATTATGGGAATGAGAGGAAGTTTCATCTTCGGTATGCAACGTTGGGTCAGATAAAGCGAGATCTGCAGGGATATGCAGCTTGGTGCAGATCATCAAAGTGACAGATTCAAGCTGGGTAGTCATGTATTGTTTGAGGTCTTATTTGAGTTCCTTGATTGAGGCGGAAATGGAGGAATGCATGTTTTTATTGATGGTGGAAATATTGGCACTGAGCTGTCTCACTTCGTGTTGGGTCTCTGTGAAATTAGATTGCAAGGAATTGAAGCGAGATTCCAACTCTTGGCTATGGGTATGGGCCATGATGACGAGGGAACTGAAAAGGGTCAGGTATGATTGTGATAAGGGTGAAGAGATAAATCCAATGGAATAGGTCTCAAATAATGGTGCAACAAAATCCAGAATTTATTTTATTTTATTTTATTTTATTTTTTATTTTTACACTTGTGGAGTTATACTCCGGTCTGAAGAATACTGTAGTGATGAAATTCCTAAATACTCAACCAAGAAGAAATGTGTAGTGATTTGGAAACTCAAACATAGTTGTGCGATAATAGATATTGTTTATTTTAATTTTTGTTTTTGTCCCCAAGGGTTAGGTAATCAAGGGTTCTACATGGAAGGGTTTTCCCTGTGCTATAGCTCTTTGATATATGTGTGGGGTCCAACAATAGTACTCAGCCCAATATCTTAGGGCACCAACTAAGGAGGCTAGACCATGCCCTTAGCCATACTAATAAACTACCCATGTACTAGAGAGTATCTTCCCGAGTGCTTTTCTCGGTGGCACTATAGTAGTCAGGTGGCCGATCCATTTATCTAAAGAGGGCTTCAAGAAATCTAGGTTGATCCATATACAGGTGTTGTCTGATGTTCTACCACTCGATGGGGTACCAATAGGGGTTACAAAGGTGGCCAACAGATGTTCTCTTAAGTACCACTTGTATTTCTTGTGTGTATGAATCCTCAACCATGGGTTTATGCACGTAACGACAGATCTTTGTAGCTTAAAGACACCAAAATTCATCTCTACCCTAAAAAAAAGAATTAACCCACAATTTTTTTCCAAGGAAAGTGATCTGATACCACTTGTAATATTCCAGATATAAAAAGTATGCAGAACATAAATACAATGCTAGAAATGGAAGATGAACAACAATATAACCAGAACAACACCACAATAATACCAAAATGATACTAGAATAACACCAGAAAGAGAACTTTGATAACTGAGAGAAATGTTCACTTGCCTCTTCGAGGGGGCAACCTATGACATAGCATAGCTATATTACAATAATATCCAAGACAAAAGTTCTCATAACCTCGACTCCTATTTATACTAAATATGTCTATCAAAAGAACCATCTAGAGGAATATACTTCTAGAAGTGGAAGATTCTATTAGGTCTTCTTACATTTGACTTATTCTTCCTTATTGCTAGGCCTTATTAATATTGACCTTTATTACATCGAAATATATTATTATACCTAAGTGAGGGGTTAGGTCTCTAACAGTCTATGCTGGAGCATTGGAAAGGTAGTGGGACAACCTGAGGAACTATGATGTAGTGAGTGGGGTACACTTCCTTGGGTTGTGTAGTGTTGTGTCCCTCATTAGAGGAAATTTCAACTCAAAATGGTCCTCCTAAGAAAAAAACAATAAATTGATAAAATAATGCCATGTAGACATTTTTTTAATATGTTAATTCTATATTTTACTTTTATCAAAGTTGCCTAGAATTATTTCACTTTTATCAAAGATGCCTTTCCCTGAATATCTATTTTATATTAAATCAATATTTATGAGGACGAATTAAATGGAATTAAATCATTTGATGTGTTGATGGATGTGTTAGTACACGACTGAATATATATTTTATATTAAATCAATATTTATGAGGACGAATTAAATGACATTAAATCAATGATGTTTTGTTGGTTGTGTTAGTACAAGTTGTAGGTGCATCCATAGATGCATAGAATAATCCAGAGATGCAGGGGAAGTTACAATGAACAACGAGGGCTCCTCTCAACCCCGCTTCATCCAACATTGTTCACAAAAATTCGCATGAATGTGCCATGGATTGGAAACCTTTCTCTTATAGACCATACTTGTCAAAACATGGCACAAATGGAATTGCATTGGAAACCCTTCTCTCATGTTTTCAATTTTTCCTTGAAGATATCACGCATTTAATTTTCGAATTCAGCCGAACGTGGCAATTATTTTATCGAATTCAGCCAAACATGGATTGATGGCCCTGGTTCTCTTAAAAAATTCATGGGTTCCAATGGATATCTCCAAAAATCCATCCAAATTTCATGGTTTCGACTGGATCTCTCTAAATCTGCATCCAAGTCTAGTTCCTCGACCATTGATGACAAAAATGGTGTGAATGCGATCGAAATGGAAACCCTCAAATTTTAGATTTTGGAGGTAAATGATCAATTTTTTGTGGGTTTAAATTATTTTTGACTTTTATTTAACCTTTCGTTTGAATCCCATTTCATTCCATGGTGGTCATTCTATTCAGTGTTTAATTGGAAGCGAACATTTTTTGGCCGGTTTCAACTCAGAAAGCGAGCAGTTTTTGGCCAGTTTCAACTCAGAAAGCGAGCATTTTTTGGCCAGTTTCAACTCAGAAAGCGAGCATTTTTTGGCCGGTTTCAACTCAGAAAGCGAGCATTTTTTTGGCTAGTTTCAACTCAGAGGGTTGTTATGTACAAAATTATTTGGTCTGATTGATATATTTCTCAAACACATGGCATGTTTCTTCTAATAGGTATGTTTGTTATTGTTCTTTCACTGTTTATTTTGTTGCTTTGGAAAAATATATCCAACTTGCAAATTACAATTCATTTTTAAGTGATGGTGGGGCAAACAATTTTGGATTTGAGGATGTTTTGTATAACCAGTAAGAAATAAGCCATGGTGGTATGGTGTATTGTGTGTGTTTTCATGTACAGAGTTAGATTAGCCAAATGATCTAAAATTGAAGAAGACTTGAAATACTTGAAATTATTTGCAATGTAAATGTTATGTGTTTAAAGAAAATGGATCAGTTTGCAACACATAGATTAAGAAATTACTCATGCACAATACACATAGACAACAACATAATTAATGAACATAATCACATGAACATAACAATTTGATAAAGGAGTTCACCCCTCTCATGGGCTACATCTCCTGGTCCAGCTTCCAATGGATCATTATTATTAATTTCTCAAAGTGCTCAAAAACATGTCTTAAAATGCTCAAACTGACAAACTGACTGCTCCAATGGCTTCAGAGCATCCAAAAACCCCTGTCTAGGCTCTTTCGACACCTCAATCGGTCGAAAAACGAAGAAGTTAGGCCTTCTGGAAGTCTCCCTCTTCAAGCTTGTTGTCTCTGCATCTACAAATTGCACCCTTCCTTGTGTGAACCTGGCTCACATGCAATATAAGGCGTAAAAACCCAGCACCGGGTGCAACCGCACCAATGGTGCAAATTGTAGGACGGTTAAGGGCACGCCAGCTCCTAACCGTCTAGCACCTGGGCATATGGGTCATAGAACCGCGTGCTTAAATAAATGGGGCTCCATCCATATCAAATGGTAACATAACCGTTGGAACCATATTACAACTGTTGGAACCATATTACAAAATGCGCGTGCCAATACATACATATACCTGTGGGCACATACATATGAAAAGCGCGTGACCAAGGGTTGGGCTAGGCCCGGCCCGGTCGTGGCCAAAAACTATACCACAAGCAACTTAAAATTTAATCCAAAACATATATATATCAAGGCATAAGTGGTAGCCCGATTGGTCATTGGAGTTTGTGGAAGTGTTTGTGCATTGGGGAGGTCTGGGGGTCGAACCCCACGGACTCCATACATTTTAACAAACCACAATAATAACCACTACCGGGATGCCACATGGCAGCCCCTGATTGGGCCACATGGCATCCAAACATTCGCTCGAACAGTGCCATGTGTCATCTTCCCATTCGACCAACTATCATCCAATGATAAACTACCACATCACCACACATACGGTCGTACGGCTCTGCCACGTCAGACTGTACGGACTGTACGGACTATACAGTCAGCATCAAAATTTTTGCCTATTTGACTTAATGAACAGATCGATATATCTCTCGCTCCCGACGTCTGTTTGAGATGAAACAAGTTGCATTGGGTTCTCAACGATGAGGCCTACGCTCTCGTCTGGTTTGAAGCGATTTCGAGCACTTTGAATTTTTGAGCAAAATTTGATCCCTTGATCACACCTCCCCATTGGGAAGCTTTTGGACCTCCAAAA
>JASDQU011375287.1:7030-22732 GCA_032191745.1 Picea mariana | reverse complement strand
ACCGAGTGTAAAGGTGTTGCATGAAGAGGAAGTTATTGAAGGTATGTCTTTGATGATTTTAATTTATGAAGAATGTGAATGTGTTGATAGCATCGATAATTGAGGTAGTTTTCATGTGGTTATGGATTAAGTCGAGAGGAGTGTAACATGTGAGAATGTGACTCCATGTTGAGTGGTTTCAAGCATGAATGGTTGGTTGGATTGAAGGCACTGTAACACCCCTCATCTTGACCCATGATTAATTAGTAATAAATCATGATTAATAATGATTGTATGTCAACATAGAGATATTATTACCATGTCATGGTAATATGAACAATGTAATTGTATTATTGATTAATAAATAAAGCCAACAACTGACTGAAGAGTGGAGTATCAGTACTGGCCATGAAACCATGAGAGAGAATAAAAAGGGGGCATAGAAGGGGGTTCATCATGCTAGAGACCCCAAGCCACCTTGCTGAATTATTTTGGATGTATAAGCATTCATCTCCTTATTTTTCTAAATAAAAAATCCAATCAGTTAATGAGGGGGGTTGGTAGTTGAAAAACCAACCACCCACAATGAACGAAGGTATGGAGGAATGGTTGAACAATTGAAAATTTTTCCGCCAAGGGTACATCAAAGTACCCACTTCATTTTCCCTGATTGACCCACAAGTTTTTTTGACATAAGAAAGAGAAGAGAAGGGGAGATAACCTTCTAGGAAAAGATGACAAAGACGCAAGGGTGTGTGTTGATGAAGAGAGAGTTATTGAACTTGGAGATTGTTACAGAGTGCTTAGAGCTGAGGGAGAATCCATGAGTAGAGAAGACTTAGAAAAAGATCAAAGAGCTTGCATAGTTGGACAAAGAACCCGAACCCAACTTGGGATGAGAGGGTCATGAGCTTGATGCTTGTTGGAGATAAATCGACACTGGAAGGGGAGGGTGTCGAGGGACTCCCTTGTGCAGAGGAAATACAACTAGGAAGGAATCTGAGAAACCTTATGGAGGCCTTGAACATGGTGGGTTAAAGGGGGTTTCTTCCAGTGGTTGATGTGAAAGAGAGTGGACTTCACACTATTAATTTTCTTAGAGAGACTAGATAATTCCCCTAGTTGTGCCATGGCTTGACACAGGGGTGTCCTGCTATAGAAAGTGATCGTGCAACAAATATTATGGTTGGGTGGAAAAACGATCACCCACAGTCAGTTGGGCTGGTCAATAAATCATTACAGATAAGTCTTTGTTTTGTGCTCTCTATAGGCTTTGTAAAATATGAAAAAATGGTTGCAGTTGTAATTCCATGAATTGCATGGTTATGAGTAGAAATACACGTGGAATGAATGTATAATATGCATACCTGTATGCATTTTCAACTATTGGAATTGTATGATTTATGGGATGAAATCAGTGAGTAATGAAATTGATGTGTATGATCCATGTTCTTGTATGTACAATAATTTATTATTTGGTTTGTTTGGCTTGAGAAAGGAAATCAAGTTGATAAGATGAGAAATTGTATGGTATGATTTATGGGGAGAATTTGAGTTTACTGGTTATAGGGTGGTAATTGGGTTCCTCATTTTTTCAAAATCTTGAATGTGTATGACTTACAATGAAAACCCCAAAAATCCAGGCTATTGGGATCACAAAGATCCATAGTTTCTTTTAATAAAACTCCCATATGTGGAACTATTGAAGTGAAACCATGATGCAGGAACCCTGTCGTGGGAACCCCGATCTATCAAAACCCTCAGCTAGGTTAGCAACGTGGCAGAGATTTGAAAATCTGGAAAAATTCTATGAGAGAGTTTATAAAAAAAAACCTGAATGCCGAATGATGGAAATATGCAGATGGAATGATTAATCTCATTAGAAGACATCCAGAGAACCCTCTAAGTATAAATTTTGTAAAAATCCAAATGCCACATCAGTGAGCCATGTTAGATGCCATGTTAGTGCCTTGTAAGCATGCCATGTTAGCATGACACATCAACAAGATGATCTGTCAGCAGAGCCATTGTTGGGGTCCGAGATATGATCACTTTTATGACGATTATTATACACTTTTGACACATGTACATATGTGTTTTTCATATTTTGAAGGAGATTTTTGAAGAATTTTATGTTAAAATGGTATGATCGACATAAGGTATGTATGATTCATGTTTAATGAATGTATCGAGTATAATTCATCATGTTTTTACACTTCCAAGGATCCGATTCACATTTTTTGATGTTACAGGGTGAAAACGCACCACGTTTCTGCTTCCGGCACTCAGTCCGACACTCCTTCCAGCACTCGTTCCGGTACCCAATCCGACACTCTGTCCAGCACTGCGTATTGCACAAAAATGAAGGGCAACTTGGAGGTTATGGTATTGGCGGACAATGATGGGCGAATCAGGAACGTGGGTTTTGTTCCTGCTTGCCCCCTCCAGCCACTAAGATCCTGACAACTCAGTTTTAGTTGTTCAAGAGGATGGTTATTGGCTCGCTCTGTTTTATTAGTTAGGGCATCATTTAATGCAAATTGCCGAATTTAGAAGTGGTTCGACCCTCCTGTGGTCGACCACTTGGTCTGTAAACATTATAAATACCACTGAGGTGGTTAGACATAAGTTAAGCAGTAGAAACATCAATGTGATAGATAGAAATACGATTTTTCTCTGTTTTGCTATTTTACATTGCCAGAATTATGTAAGAACTGCGTTTTTGAGTTTTCATGGTGAATTCGAATTGCTGAGATCGTGGTGTGCTTTTAGAAAGTGACCATGAATTGCTGGGGGCCCACCAATAGTCTGGTAACTGTTCTTTGTGTTTGTTTATGTATTTCATAGTTTAATTGTTCTCTTTATTTCATGTACATGCGTTTTTATTGTGTTGATTAGTTTGTTGTTGTAGTTTAATTCCTTTGACTCTCTTTTGCAGGTTAGTATGATGGATTGTGTTAGCATGCATTAATCTTGTAGTTAGGAATGGATTTGCAAATCCCTAGACTAACCCCATGTACAATTAGATATTAGATTATGCTTTTATTTATGCTTTTAGAATCAAATTTAAAACARAGTTTTAAATAGAATAGAACAKAGTTTTAATTTGGGTTTTCTTYGACAARGATTTGATGGATGGATAGAGTTAGTTTCAGTTTTTAATTATAGCTTGCTTATTTCAGTTTTACATAGATCTTGCTTACTTAGTTGTTGGTTAATACATTTGATAGTCTACTTTTTAATGCCATGCCTTAATTTCTATTTTTAATCATTTCTTTATTGCAGTTTGAATTGTTAGAATAGATATAACATAGTTTCATTTTATGTAATTTCTTTCCTAGAGTTAAATTTCAATTATATTTCTTAGTTAATAGTTGAGTTTAGGTATGAATTTTGCTTATGTAGTGTAGAAGTATAATGATGATCTCGTTATGTTTTTGATGGTTCATATATGAATATGCAGGGTATCTAACATTTTTTTTGTCATGGCTAAATTCTCATTGGATTGTTTAATCCATACCTTTCACTTTTCCATTGAGATTAGTGTTGAGCTTATACTGCTTAAATTGTCCTTTGTTTTCAAGTGCCATCGAGATATTATCAGACACCGACGACATTCACACAACCACCAACATTATATTGAATTGTCATAGGTTAAAAGATAGTTTTCCTGTTTTCATAGACCAAAAAAGATAGTTTCTTGCTTTCGTAGATTAGAAGATATAGTTTCTTGCTTTCATAGATTAGAACATCATTTTATTGCTGCTATAGGATAGATAGTCTTTTGCTTTCATAGATTAGAGAGTAGTTGTTTATCATAGGTTCAATACTAGTTGTTAGTTCTTCTTGCTTTCAATTAAATAGATTTCCTTTCATGAATTAGAAATAACTTTGAAATTTGAATTAAGAACATAGTCCACTTGCCTCTTAGGATAGATAGTTGTTCAATGAGAAGTTTTAATTTGATTACTTGCAATAGAAGYTATCTTAGAGTAGTTAGTTATCTATTTKCTTTAATAGGTTAGCTAGTTGTTTTGCTTACTTGTCTATTTKCTTTAATAGGTTAGTTAGTTGTCTTTGCTTACTTGTTTGCTTGCTTTAGTAGTTGTTGGCTTGTTTATTTATTTGCTTTCATAGGGTAGTTTCTCATTGAATGTAGATTGGCAAGTTAAAATAGTTTGCTTTTGTTAGTTGCTCATTGTTATGYTTAATAGTTGCTTTTGCTTATTGTTGAACTAGTTTKCTTTAAGTAGGGTTTTTACTTGCTTTCTTAGAGCTATCCATCGATCCTTGGCCCAAAAGTACTTAGGTTACATAGTTTTAAGTTGCTTAGTAGGGTTTCCTTATTAGATAGCTTTTCTTGAATAGATTAGYCTTAGACAACTACCTTCCTTAGTTATACTATACTACTATCATCCCTTCTACCTTTGGCATATATTTTGCAACAACTCTAAGTTTACTTACCCCRGGTTGACAATTTAATTGAGGGTTTTTAGTGTGTTTTTAGTGCATATAGAACACCCATCATTTTTGGCGCCGTTGCCGGGGAGTTGTCTCAAGGTAGGAAGTAGTTAGGAAATATATCATTTCTAGACCTTAGCATTAGTTTGGTGGTGGGGGAACTTTAAGACGCGAGGTAAGAACCTGGACATCTGCTATAGCAGGTTACCCCAAACCCAATGGTAGTTTTTCTTTTTCTTTTTATTTATTTTTCATGAATAGACCTAGAAACCAAATGGTAGCTTTTTCTTTTTTCTTTCTTTCATGAATAGGCCTAGAGACCCACAAGGTAGATACATTAAATCTAAATCATACCTTTCAACCAAGGTTCCTTCCGATCTCTTTGGGGGAAGGAACATTCCGCTTATAAAATCCACAGACCGATACTGAAAAACAAGAGCTAGCTCAACTCAAAGAGATAAAATAGTTTCTAAAGAGAATAACACAGGGAGCACTATAGAACAATAAATTGAAGCATCAATCATATTGGGATAGGAGGAAAGACCACTCAAGTCTTCCACAGAACCAAACAATACAACCTTTTCTTTTACATCGCCACTAGGAAATCCTAATTTTGAAGATATCATAGACCCTGAATAGGTAAATCTTTTGTTTGGTAATTCAACCAATGTAATTATCTCTCAAACTGACACATAAAATTTGACACCAATAGTCTCAAACGGCTCGAGTAGAGTCCCAGACATCCAATCCATAGGAAGACCTTTCCATCAAAGAGAAACCTTGTTTTCTTCAAAGATAAAACCACCTAGGTACTCTATTTTTGGTAATCAAGCCAATATGGATGATCATGAAGACCATAACAATGTAAGACACGAGGAGGAAGAAGAAAATGGAAACCAAACCGAAACTACCTTCGGGTTTCCAGTTTTAGACACCACTCCAAATGTCAACATGAAGAATATTCCTCTCTCAGCACTGCCTACCTTTTACAGTAAAAACAATGAAGATCCAGACACCTTCCTATTTGAATTTGACATCTTGTGTAGGAGCTACAACTACATACAGGATGCCCAGAAATTAAAACTCTTTCCTGCCACCCTCAAAGACTCTGCACTAAGATGGTTCATGGGGTTGGGAGAATCTAGTATTAGGTCTTGAGAAGCCATGAAAGACATATTTCTTAAGAAGTACCAAGACTACTGAAAGACCAAAGAGTCTCATAATGAGATCTTTAAAATCCAACAGTTACATGACGAGACCCTTGAAGATTATATTGAAAGATTTGGTTATATCTCCCAGAAGTCAAAATACCATGACCTCCCAGAGGATGCAATTAGGGCTCTTTTCCTTAAGGGAGTTCAGAAGAATATCTAGAGATGCTTAACCTGATGGCATCGGGTGACATCTCTCATAAACCATTTGCCAAAATATGTGAAATGTGTAAAAATTACTCAAGGAGTAGAGCCAAAACAGGGAAGAATGTTCGGGACCCTTACAATAGAAGCTTAAAACTAGTTAGTTCAAGTGGTATTACGAGAGCAGAGATAGGGAAACTTTTGAAAAACTTTAAGACTGACATATTAAGCATAATAGGTTCCCATTTGGATACCATTAAAATAAAAAATAAACAGGAGGAGGAAAATGCAACAATGAGCATATATTGCCCAAGATGCAGGAGGAAGCATTCCTCAAGGGAATGTCCATTAGATAGCATTTTAGTTTGTGGCTTCTGTACAAAAGACCATGTGACTGAAAAATGTTCATCATTGCCCGATTTATTAGCCATCTATAGGAGTGGAGATCCCGAGGAGTCTTCTTATGCACCTAGGAGGCCATGGTAGCCTAGGAACTAGCCCACATACCCAAATCTACAGTCTCAAGTTCCACCCTATTATCAACAACAACAGTGGAACTCAATAGGTTGGCAAAACTGGTCTACTCAGTACCAACATCCTTTCTTTCAAGAATGGAGAGGAGGACATAACCAAGGAAACCCTCAAGCTCCACCTATCCCTATGTCCAACCATCCTTATCCTTAGTTCCCACCGAACAATCCGCAACTTCTGCCAGGTTTTGTTCCACCACCTTTACCTCCTATCCCACAACAAAAAATACTACAATACCAAAATGAAAGCTCCCCGAGACCAACACTATTACTGGCACAACCAGTGCCGAATCCCAATAATAAGACCCCTCAACCTCTTCACAATGTTGAGATGTAGGCCTTCCTGACATATGTTATTACTCCTGTTCCATTACAGGAAATTCAACTAAGATTGGGAAAAGTTCTATATAGGCAGAGACCTTGATTAGTCATCCAGGAAGAAGAAGAAGAAGAAACCATCAAATAGCCCATGGATGACACTAGGTGGGAAGCTATTATTATCCCGAAGAACCAAGAACCCAAGATTCCCCAAAATGAACCTTCACAAATTATGAAGGTCCCTCCTTAGCTAGACCAATTGGTAATCGAGAAACCTACCACCCGACCGGAATTTGATATTTTGAATGAATTGAAAAATATTTGTGTCAAGATTCCTCTGCCTCAGGCCATTAAAGACATTCCAATATATAGTAAGGTAGTCAAAGAATTGTGTATCAAGAAGCCATGTAGGAAGAAAAAGGACCCCCCTATAGTACACCTAATAGGAGGACTTTCCGAGTACATATCAGAGAAGCCAAAACTAGAAAAATATGGGAACCCAGGAAACCCCGTAGTGACTATAACTATTAATGAGGTCTCCATTGGAAACACTCTCATAGACCTAGGGGCAGCCATCAATGTTATGACCGCTACTACCTTGGAACAATTACATTTACAACCTCTTGTTCGGCCTACCCCAACCATTTTGGAATTAGCAGATAAGACTAGGGTTATACCTGAAGGAAATTTAGATGATATCATGGTTACTTTAGCCTCATGGGAGTACCCCATAGATTTTCTTGTCATTCATTCAAAGGATCCTGCCAAAGGCCATCCCTTCATTTTGGGAAGACCTTGGCTAGCCACAACCAATGCATTTATTGGCTGTAGAGAAGGAGAAATGACCATCTCGAATGGTCTCTCTATCCATAAGCTCACCATTTACCCTCCAGCTCAACCTATTATGGATAATCTATAGTGGCTTGAATGTACATACGAGAACATGGACTGGGGAGAACTCGTATTTCCTAGTGACCATGCAAGGACACTTCAGGAGCACACAACATAAAATGTGCTAAACCAGTTCATTTCTGCTATCACATGTGTGGATTTTCCATAGTATTTTCCCCAATTTGAGTACATGTTTGTGGGATAATTTCAAGAACAATTAGACACATCCATTTTGTCTTCGTCATCTTTTATTTTTGAAATAGATGAGTCTTCCATGTCTTACACTATGCCCTACGAGATTAGTCGAGGGAAATGTTTACATATAAACTCCGGGCTAGATACAGACCAACATAAACAATTAGTAGTTATCCTTAAAGAACAATCAAGAGAATTTGCCTGGGAATACACTGACATGAAGGGTATACACCCCGACACATGCATCCATCACATATATACCCAGGGGGAAGTAACACCTGTTAGGAAACCCCAGAGAAGGATGAACCCAACACTTAAAGATATAGTCAAGGAGGAGATCCAAAAGTTGTTAAATGTCGGATTTATCTATCCCATCTCCGACAGTAAGTGGTTATCCCCACTTGTAGTGATTCCAAAGAAAGTGACTGGGAAATGGAGAATTTGTGTTGCTTTTTCGGGAACTCAACAAGACCACTCTAAAAGACTACTTTCCTCTCCCTTTCATTGACCAAGTTCTAGATACCTTGTCTGGAAAGAAGTATTTTTCCTTTTTAGATGGGTAAAATGGGTACAACCAGATTCTTATAGCACCTGAGGACCAGGATAAAACTACCTTTACTTGTCCTTGGGGAACCTATGCCTATAGGGTCTCACCATTTGGATTGTGTAATGATCCTGCCACATTTCAACGAGCAATATTAGGGATATTTGCCAATCTTATTCATGATTGTGTGGAGGTATACATGGATGACTTCACAATCTATGGAAACACTTACCGGGAAGCCTTAGACAACTTAGAAAARGTCCTCATTAGATGCCAGGAAGTGAACTTATCTCTAAGTCATGAAAAATGAAAAATGTTGTTAACTAAAGGAGTGGTTCTAGGACATCATGTTTCATCTGAAGGGATAAAAGTCGATCCCTCCAAGATTGGGGTCATCGTCATACTTCCACCCCCAAGACTCAGAAAGAGGTGAGAAGCTTTCTTGGACATGCTGGATATTACTGATGGTTTATTGAAAATTTTACAAAGATTGATGCACCTATGTTTGGATTATTGATAAAAGATGTTGATTTTGTTTGGACTGAGAAGCATCAAACTGCCTTTCAAACCCTGAAAGCTAAGCTGTCTGTGGCACCAGTTCTTAGAGGGCCCAATTGGACTCTCCCATTTCATATATCCACTGATGCCTTCGACACTGCAATAGGAGGGGTATTAGGGAAGAAAGAGGACCAACAGTCCTATGCCATTTATTTTGTGAGCAAGAACTTGTCCCCTGCTGAGTTGAACTACACAGTCACCGAGAAGGAATTCTTGGCCATTGTTAATGATATTAACAAGTTTCGTCATTACATTATAGGTTATGAAGTATTTGTACACACCGATCATTCTGCCATTAGATTCCTCATGAACAAACCTATAACTAATGGTCAAGTGACTAGGTGTCTCTTGTTATTGCAAGAATTTAACATCACTGTGCTTGAATGACCTGGAAAGGATAATGTAGTAGCTGAATTTTTTTCCTGAATAAAAAATGAGGACGATGATATCCCTGTAGATCCTAGTTTCCCAGACGAACACCTTTTTTCCCTTTTTGTCAATACCCCATGGTTTGCGGATATGGAAAACTATCTGGCCACTAGGAAGTTACCGTCTCATTTGTCACCTCATGAAAGGCGTAAAATTATTACATAGAGTGCTAATTACTCTTGGGTTGGTAATGATTTTTTTTCGCACAGGTCCTGATTTGATTATTCGTAGATGTGTCCGAGAGGATGAGGTACCTGATATACTACGAAGCTATCATGATGGACCATGTGGTGGCCATTTTTCTGACAAACGTACAACATATAAGGTGCTACATTCGTGTTACTATTGGCCTAGCATTTTCAAATATGCTGCTAAGTATGTGAGAAGTTGTGATAGTTTCCAAAGGATAGGAAGACCTACGTCAGTTGGCAAAATTCCTTTGTGTGCCCAAGTTATGATAGAACCCTTCGAAAAATGGGCCCTCAACTTTGTAGGACCAATTTCACCCATGTCCCGTAGTGTTGACGGACGGAATTGACCACTCATCAACTGGAGAAGTGAATCCGGTCCGGGGTTGTCTAAGTAACCCAAGACATTTGGAATGATTCACCTCGACGGGTTTAGCAGCTCCGTTGGCCGATCTAAGTCCTAGGAAAGTAAAAAAACTAAGCTAAAGAAACTAATCTAAGTGAAAAACAACTACTGCAACCTTTATACAAATCTAATATATATATATACAATTTGCTAACTAATATTATAAAACAATAATCCTACTTATTAAATGTATAGTTATCGATATAATCAAATCTCTATTATATTTACAGTATTTACAAGATACAAATTTTAATCGAAATTTGCAAAATCATTTGTGAATTGTCTTATGACAACGAAGCTATTATTTTTAATTTTTTCTATAACTTTTATGAAAAGGAAATGAAACAATAACTATCTAACTAAGCAACGAAAGTAGTAATCTGCACTGTTTATCTATCTAAATTACAGAGAATTCTCATATTGATTGACTATAAAAATACAAATGACAAACTGACCTGAAATTACTTGTTCTGTGAATAAGCATCTGCGTTCATTGTTCGATGAGGGAAACCCACATCAGATTCTTTGATACTTCGCGTAAACACGAAGCAACAACGCTTCAGAATTGCTAACGATAAAACAGGTAAGGGATATAGCAACAACAATTTTATAATTTACAAACAATCACATCGAGATAAATCCCTCTGTGAAGATTTGTAGGTAACTGCTCATTTAACAAAGAAGATTAACCTTATGTTCATTAAAGTAAAACAGGGTAATTGCTGTAAGTAAAATCAGAGACATCAACTATAAACAATACTTAAATCATATCACATCAACCTGTAACAAATCTTGATATCTAAAGTAGTCAATAATTTGATTACAAATTAAAATGCACAAGAACTTGAAATAAAAGTATGATATATTTGAAAGCTAAAGTTGTTACAAAACATCCACTTTCATTCCAGTCTGAATCATCAATCCATAGTCTCTGTCTCCAAGCAGTGATTGCTTGTTTACAAAAAATAATAAGTATATAAAGGCCACAGGGTGAAACATTCCCTGTGGAAATCATCAAAACTGCTTGCACAAAATATGGGAACAATCTCCCAAATTGCTATTCCTATCTAAGACTATCAACCTAATCCCAAAACTATGTAACAAAAGCATGTTCAAAACTTCCATTATCAATCCAATTCCCATTGAAATTCGTGTGTACCTGTAGATGGACAAAAATAAACAATTTTAGATAGTGTTTAATTGTAAAATCAACAAAAATTCAAATTTTATGACTAGCTACAGAATCTCACGATTCTGTAGCTGGTCATTTTTACAAACAAAATCGTATTAAATTAATCCAATGGTAACATAAATGTATGCAATATATCACACAAATCCTTTATTACTAATTCAAAGCAAACCAAAATCGTTATGCTAATTCAAAACAAACAAGATCGTATTGAATCAATTCAATCAAAACAGAACTATATTGAATTTATCAAACAAATATTTTATACTAATTCAAAGCAAACACAATCGTTTATGCTAAATTCAAAACAAACCAAATCATTAAAAAAAAATCATTGTTGAATTATCATACCTTGGCTGTAGGGATACGATTCGGTCAGGCTAACTTTGAATTAACAATGGTAGTGGCTGCCTCAACATTTTTGAACACGATAGAGCCTGTGTTCTTTTGCCTCTTATCGTTAGCTTGCAATCTATCATTTTCCTTAGACAACACAGTCACCCGGTCCTCCAAGGACTTGATTTGGGATTGCAATAGAGGGACATCTGTATAGTATCGTTCGAGCCAAGAGTTACATTTAGTGCACTGTGGTTGATCAGGCCGAGTCACTGTAGGTAAAGGATCTTTTAAAATACCAGGGGTTCCACTATCGAACTTGATCCCAGGGAAGTTAGGGTCACCCTTAAGGCATGGTGGGAGGTTGGATACGTAGTCAAAGGGTTGAACAGAACAGAGGCCATGTGAGTACGAGTACTCCTTGGCCAGAAATCGCTCAATCTCAGAATCCGAATCTTCACTCAAAACAATAGGCTTCTGGTCTGTGTTTTGTTTGGGCTTATTACGAGCGCACCTAGATACCCAGCGTGCAGCCTTCTTACCTTTGCTATTGACATCGGTCTTACCTTTGCCCTTTTTTCTTGCAGGCCTCTTAACAATTTTAGCATTGTCTTTCGAACACGGGTCAGGCAGGGTGTCGGGTAGGTTAGAGTTGGGGTAGGTCGAGGGTTCAACAGCGGGTAGGAGGGTAGGAGGTGGCACAACAGGCCCGACAAGGGTTTCGGTGACCACAATCTTGTCCACTTGAACACATTCAGGAGTGGCAAAGCCATTCCTCAATAAGAAAACTTCCCAACAGTCACCACTCGACCTCAAATGATGAACAATAATGATTTTAATCAAACAGTGATGGAAGAGGCTGGAGTCAGTCTTCTCCCTCTTAAATCGTTTAGCCATTTTATACAGACCGCGTAGGAGGTAGTGAGGCATATTCAAAGGGAAATCTATGAAATTCATAAGTATCCAGAGATGGTAAAGAAACACTAAACCATATCTACCTTCGCAAGTTACGAATTGCTTAACAATGGCCAATAAATCATGCTATCAAGACTTAAGGGTTGTGACCGGAATACCTTTGTCACAACTGATAATTTTCCTCAAGGTAAACGGGAGCGGACATGGCACTTCATCCACCTTCGAATTCTTAAACCATCTCTTCCCCTTGGCTGGCAGACCAGTGGCTGAGCTGAGGAATTCTTCATTTAATTCGAGTTGGATGTCCCCTACTTTGGCTCGGCATCCATCGAATGTGAGGGAAAATTGTTGAGTGACTGCGAGGTTGAAACCCTCGAATTTTTGAATGAAAACTAACCA
This sequence comes from Picea mariana, assembly GCA_032191745.1. NCBI lineage: Eukaryota > Viridiplantae > Streptophyta > Pinopsida > Pinales > Pinaceae > Picea > Picea mariana. The sequence goes on along the minus strand of JASDQU011375287.1, from coordinate 10,039 downwards.
GCCATTACTCTCCAAGTCCTCACGAACGTTATCAAACAACAGCAACGTTTGGACGCCATTAGGTTCTATGCTCACTACATGAGCCATAGGAGAGAGCACACAATCAATAGGGTAAACGGTGAGGGGGTTTGACAGGGTAGGCACGGGACTAACTTCCTGCAGGTTTTCCCAAAACAAACAGAGGTAGCCCGAGGTGCAAGGCATACGTTAATTCTTATGCGTGCGAGGGTAGTGGAGTGAATTGAAACCATGCAAAACATTCATGTTGACATGTACAATCGACGACGCCTTGGTAATAACTTCATTCACATCACAATCCAAAGCTTTGTACACCAAATATCAAATGGGTTATTCACATACTCATCGAAAGCCATAACATTCATAACCAAAAGATTTTGACCAAATGAAATATCAAATAACCACTTGAAAACCATAGTGTTCATAACCAACAATTGGTCCGTATATTAAATCAACAATAGTGTTTGTATGCTTCAAAGAAACCACTACATCGACCATTGCACCATGGATTTAATCACAATATTAATGCGTTCTCATGAAACCATTGCACCAAGGAATTTGATCAAAGACAATAGAATATCATACAACCATTGTATCAAGGATTCAATCAAAAACACCAGAATATCATTGCATCACGAACTTATAAAACGAAGTCATATTAACGAAAGTCAAAATGCAAAGTGAGTAAAGGCTTGGTGTTTTGATAAATGTATGATCGGTAGTGAGTTGGAGGTAAAAGAGTCATGACGACATAAAAAAGATCTGTAATAATCCAAAGATGATTTTAACGCTATCAACATGGCTTCCAACTCAAGGTTTTCACGCTTGCAGTCATGAAAAAATGAAAACGAAAGGCAGGTGTGCGAAAGCGAAAGATAATAGTGTCGTTTCGTTTAAAAAATTGCAACGAGTATTGAGGGTTCAAAACCCTTGTGTAGGCAGCTTATAAGAAAAAGATAAAAATGAAAAATGGTTGCCAACAATGGTGACACACTGGTAGAAGCAGTTATCTCTGCCAAAAGAACAAATCCAGATTAAAATAATTAGAATAATTCTAACTCAAAAACGACCAGAAAATTGTTTAAACATCATCATTAATCAAACAAATTCCAGCTGTGCTTAAAAGATGAAAACTGATATCAGTTTGAAGATGAGCGAGTCATGATATTAAAGATAAAATCTCCAATACTGTTGACAGAGCCACTGCTGCCAGCAGGTGTCCATAGCCTCGACAGGGTTGCCATTTAACCCACTCTGACATCTGTATCCTGCCAAGAAGTTCTATATCAGAATAAAGGACATTTTAAGGTCAAGAGATTTGATATTTGCAAATTTTCATATACCCGACATTGCTTCGCTGCCAGCGGGCCTGTTCAATACCCCTGCGAAGTTGTCTTGGCATCATGCATGCATTTAACCGCTACCAACAGACCTGTTCAGTATCCCGGTGGGTTTACAAGCACTTCCCACAGCTCCTTAATGATTTGTTTGGTTTTTAAAGATATATAATTGAGCGGGGTGACGCTGAAAATTATGATATTTTAGACATATTTTCATAGACCTTGAAAGAAAATTGTCCTTCATTAAGATTCAGAGATGGTTTGTTTTCAAAACTGAGCTTCGAAAGCAGAGAGACATCTTCTGAGTTATTCCCTTAAGGAACAGGGACATCGTAAGAAGATAATGGATGATCTTGACATGCTTCACTTACAGATTGAAATCAATAAACTTTTTTCAAACAACAGTCTTTCCTCAACATGGTTGTAAATTTCAAAAGTATATTATAATTGATGTTTAGACAACTTTTTAGTAGTCATTTCAGAGGGATATTTTCTGTTTTTCTTTGTCTGAACAGTTCATAATGCAGGTATGTATATTTCCAAAAGCAAAAACTGATAAGTATAGGAAGAAATCAAAACCAAAACAACAAAAGAAAATGAAAAACAAACAAAGAAAAATATTTACACAGTATACACAGGGTTGTCATCAAGCGAAATACCTTTTTAGAGCTTGGCCATTCACCAGATAGGTGTCTGGCTGTCCCTCTAGATTCTGTAATCAGAAAGAGCTGGGGCCCAATTTCTCAGCAATTAAAAACGGTCCTAGCCATAAGTTCTAAAACTTCGTATGCTCTCCCTTTCCCTCATGTGGTTTGTCCCATTTTAGGACAAGGTCACCTACTTCAAAGTTCCTGTCAAAGGCAGAGTTGGAATCAAACCATATTTTGACCACTAGTTGATGCTGATCTATCTTACGTTTTGCTTGAGCCCTTATCTCTTGTAGTTTTATTAAAGCGCTAATTCGATTCTCCAGAGGGGGGCAGTTTTCTTCTTGTATTTTTTGTGATAGCTGTAGTGAGGGAAGAAGAATATGTGGTGGCATAATTGCTTCTCTGCCATAAAAAAGAAAGAAGAGAGAGTTACCCACAACAGTTTTCGGTGCTACTCTGTCAGCCCAGACTGTGTTTAATAGTGCATTATGCCAATTTTTGTGATTTTCAGATACCGTTCTCTTGATGATTTTAATCAGATTCTTATTTGTTGATTCTACCAATCCATTTCCTTGAGGGTAATAACTGGCAGAATATTTCAACTTAATTCCTTTTTCTAGAGCAAAATCACTCATTTCAAGAGACGAAAGTAAGAAGCATTATCGAATACTAAATAGTCAGGGATACCAAAACGAGTAATAATATTTGATTTTAAAAAGGAAATTACCTGACTGGTATTTACAGCTCTTAAGGGGGCAGTTTCAGACCACCTGGTGAAGTAATCTGTGGCTGTTATGATAAACTTATGCTGCTGTGAGGACGACATATTGATTGGTCCTATAATGTCAAGATCCCACTGCTGAAAAGGGGAGTCTACTGAAATAGGCTGCAAAGGAAAGGCTGGTTTCTGTATCCCCTCGGATGCTTTTTGACAAATAATACACTTGCAACACAGGGCATGAGCATCTATAAAAAGTGTAGGCTAGTAATAACCTGCTCTT